>JASAMW010003016.1:0-29644 GCA_030247985.1 Epsilonema sp. ZAB3_2
TTCGGCTGCAAGCGCTCATCATTTCCGCCCAAACACCGCAATAATCTGGCGAATAAGTTTGCTTGCTCTCGCTAATGATGAGTCGGAATTATTACAACCATAAGATCAGGCTAATTTTAGATTTGTAGGGTGTATTTCTGGCTGCGGTCATGCTGTGTCTGGTTGATAAATATGAAATGAATGTGGAATATGAAATAAAGTCAAATTGAAAAAACGCCGCTGGAGACTTTTTCATGAAGCAGACGGTTGATATTTCCGTCCTCTACCTTTCCTATTTCTTGTATTGGTTGAAAACATGATACATGTTTGCGTTCATCCATATCTATGCGTGCAAAACACCCCTATGCTATTAGCTAAGGGGATTATGTTACCATTTGCAGCCCAGAGGCGTAGTTAGTGACGACAGTGAATGCCCCTTGCTGCGAAAGTTAATTAATAATTATCTTAATACCTTTTCTTTCCTTACCTTGTCATTTTACCTGATTTGCACGGCTCTTCGTGTACGTTGCGGTTGTTACTTGTCCCGTGTTACGTTTTCTAGCGAAAACACCGAAAAGTCACCCCCCTTTTTCACGTCCAACCACCTCAGATTTTGAGGCATGACGGCCGCAAGTCCTTCCACCTGTAACGGCCTGGAGAAATCAGGCGCGGCTCAGGTGCAGGCTGCCGCGGCCCAGAGGCAGACGCAGACTCCACCCTGCAACGGCCTTCTGCAGTGGACGGACGTGCTGTGCTGCAGCGTATGCGGCCATCTGTTCAACGCGCAGCGCACGCTTCCCGTGAATTTGCCCTGCGGCCATACCTCCTGCAGGGAGTGCCTGTACAAACTGCGCGCCGGTAACTGCTGCCCCTTCGACCAGACCTGTCTCACGCTGCCGGCCGCCGATTTGCCGCCTAATCGCTGCTTTCTGGCCATTTTGAACGAGCCGTTCAGTAGCGGTGGTGACAAGAAAGGGCAGGAGGCGGAAAAGGAGGAGGAGGAGGAGGAGAGGGGATGGGAGAAGGAACTGGACGGAGGGGAGAGAACAGCCTACGCGAATTGCGAAGAAAGCTTGCTCGCACTCGCCAGCTTCTTCAAGAGAGCGCACTCGGAACGAGGTACGTAATGCGGGTGTAACCCGACGGGGCGAATTTTGGGGCACCTTTCTTTAGCGTAGCCCCACTGATATCTAACTTGTGACCTAGAAACAGTCGAGCTGGGTCTCACGTATGAGGACGGTCCACTCCCATTTTCCCAAGCCCAAATTACGTATAACCCCTCGCTACCCTCGTGCAGTACGGTTATGCGTTCTTGCTGTTTAGGTGGGAGTCTGTGGAGTCCGGAGTTGAGTCGTCCGATGCAGCGCAAGCTGGTCACGCTGCTGTGCGTGCAGTTGGTGGAGACGGAGGGTCGGTTTAAGGCGGTGAAGATCGCTCGAGCTCTGGGCGAAAGAGCCCTGACGGAGCTTCTGCTTCTGCATCAGAACTCCAATCATCTCTCCTCCAATTTGTGGACGGCCGTCCGCGCCAGAGGATGCCAGTTCCTCGGACCCGGTATGTATGTACGTACGGTATCGATACGGACGGGGTCAACCGGGCATTTTTGGCGCCAGGAATCCCTTTCGTGGTACTTGGTAGCCGATTCATGTGGTACAGCTGTGAGCATTGGCATATTATGTGAATGTGTGGGTGGGCGTGTGCTGTACATTCCCTCTGTTGACCCCAGCCCGACGTCGGTATGCTGTCATGCGTTACTGCTATCTGGCCTAATTTGTGCTTGCAGCCATGCAGGAAGAAGTGCTGAAGCTGATTCTGTTAACCCTGTCCGAGGGCGCCTCCATATCTCGCAAGACTCTGGTACTGTACATCGTGCAGACACTGGAGAAGGACTATCCGCAAGCCTCCAAGACCAGCGTGGGTCATGTGGTCCAGCTTCTCTACAGGGCCAGTTGCTTCAATGTACGTTACGTAAATACTGTACATTACACAACGGCATGTTTGAAGTCGGTATGTAATAGTTTTTTGTAATCGAGAGAACGCGAGAATAAGACACTGGGGCGCCACAGACGTGAAGTCCGAATTCGCTCCGAATTCGGAGCCCTCCGGATTCGCTCCGAATTCGGAGCCCTGCCTATGCTTCAACATGCAAAATCACCGAGTTCGCTCCGAACTCGCTCCGCTTTTCGGAACGTGCGTGTGAACAACCGAGTTTCAAACTCGGAGACGTGTGAACCACCGTGTTTACTCCGAATTCGGAGGCTTCTCGGAGCCTTTTCGGAGGAATCTCGGAGCGTGTTAGGAGCCGTGAACACCTAAGTCGAAAAGTATAGGAGCGAGTATAGGAGTCCTTGTTTAGGTGAGAGAAATTTACGACGCGGCGCGTGGAAGTGGAACCGCACAGCAATAAAATCTGCATGCGACCGAAAGAGCGCGCCGTGTTTTCTTGCTGCAAAAAATATCTACGTGTGAACGACAGAAAGAACTCGCCGAGTTTGTACGGAGGGAAAATGGTTACGTGTGAACAACCGAATTAGGCTCCGAATTCTGAGAGATCTCGGGGCGAACTCGCTCGGAGCAAACTCGGAGCACGTCTGTGGCGGGCCACTGAGAGAACGCGAAGATTACCTGACAGCGCATCAGCCATGTGGTCACTCAGTCGTAAAATTCTCCTAAAAACCTCTGTTTTATGCCGTTCGTTAGTCCAAAATAAAATAGGACTTTCCAAAACATAGCCTATCCCATCCCTTTTTGTATTTCACGACTAGGTTACGTACTACGTTCTTTCCCGTTTCCGTTTGTGAGCGATGACGCATGATCCCTTTCTCTGTGTGTGTGTGTAGGTGATCAAGCGGGACGGGGAGTCTTCGCTGATGCAGTTGCGGGAGGAGTTGCGCAACTACGACGCGCTGAGGCGCGAGCACGACGCCCAGATCGTCCAGATCGCCATGGAGGCCGGACTCCGCATCTCCCCCGACCAGTGGAGCTCCCTCCTCTACGGAGACCAAACCCACCGATCACACATGCAGAGCGTCATCGATAAGGTATCTACTTGTACATGCATACGTGTCTGTTATTGTACACGTGTAGAGGCCATCGGCGTTGAGAATGTGCATGCAATGAGTGCGATGATCAGCTGTCAAAGAACTCGTTGGCCATAAAGTACGAAACAAGGAAGGAAGAGTAACGCTTCTCTCATCTCGTTTCCTCAAGCTCAGCCACCATGTCGTACGTACTGTGCTCATACAGTCCGTACGCTTGCCTTTGCATTTGCTCATGCGAATATGCTCTTTTCCCTTTGCAGCTGCAGTCTCCACAAAGTTTCGGTCAGAGCATTCAGGAGCTGGTGATCGCCCTTCAACGCACGGGAGACCCTGGGAATCTGGAATCCCTGGTTACTCCGCTGGAGTTGCTCGCATCCATCGATTGCAGTAGCCCCAACACCAATAACAACGCCACTGTATCAACAGGAGGTATGTACGCACGTATATGTATGCTGCTGCAACTTAAAAATATCATGTATGTACAAGCCCGTGTTTTGCGTGCTGCAATATCATATGCGTGTCATTTGCGCATTTTATTGCATGTACCTACGTACGTACACAGGCTTGGTTAAAGAGAAGTAGAAGGATACGATACCTGCTGATGTGCCTCTACATACTACTGATTATACTTATTTTACGTATGCGTTGCAGAGAATTCTAGTGGCGGAGATGTAAGTTCGGAGGAGCTAGGGACGGAATCTAGGCCCATTCCCAGCTGGAGCTTCGTGTCGGATGTGCTGAAGGCTACTCGCCAGGTGCTGGAAGTCCAGAGCGCCTTCTGTCTCGCCAACGGAGGCTCTGCCAGTTGCAGTGGAGGTGGAGGCAACAGATCTGCGGCTCTGAACAGAAGCAATCGGTAAGAGAACCAGTAGGCGTATGTTTCAACGCATAGGGTACTGTGGGGTAACCCCGGACACGGGGTAGCCCGGACACCTAAGCTTTTCTGAACTTGCCGCTTCAGCCAATGATGAACATGGTAGCTCATTTGAAAGAGGAGAGTTCAAGGAATCGATTGGTAGAATACTTGTCTCAATCGGTCGTACGGTTGGTTGCCTGAGATAGTACGTATACGAGGTGTCCGGGTTTACCACCCCCCATAGTACCCTACTTGATAATGCGTAGTCCCATTGCACAGCCCTTCCTTCGTTCATTATTTATCCAGGTAGTATGACGCCAGTTTTGTTCGTCACCTTCTTCCGCTCCTCACTCTACCCGTACCTGTCTCTACTTCCTCCCGCTGTTTTACTTTTCAGACTTCGCCAACAACAACAGCAAACGCCTGGAAGTCCGGCGCGTCGCCACCCGAATGCCATCCCTGCTTCTGCCCTCCCCTCCTCCTCCTTCATTCCTCCCGTTCCCACTCCCCCCGACTTCTCCCCGACACCCTCCGTAGATTCGCCCTCGCTTCACCAGCCACAGCAACTGGCGGACACGCCGCCTAGACGCTTCAAAGTGGCCATCTGTCGCGACGTGATGGCGCACCGACCGTGTCCCCGAGGTGCGCACTGCTCCTTCGCTCATTCCCAAGCCGAACTGCACCCAAACTACACCCTAGTGAGGGCGGCAGCTGGAGATTTCCTTCCCCCTACTACTGCTCAACCGCCCCCTTTCATTCCGCTCCCCCACGGCGAAATTGCCCCACAAGTTCATCACCACCCCCCGCCACCCGCGGACCCGGTGGTGCAGTTTGTACCCCATCCTCACCATCACCCCCAAAATCACCCCACGCCGGCGCCCCCCAGCCCCATCTTGCCCCATCCGCCTAACCCCTCGCCCATGCCCCCTGGAACTGCTTTTGCCCCACCGGGGGCGCCTGTGCTGGTGGTGCCGGGGGTATCGCCGCCCCCCACAGCCTGGAACTGGCCCACGACCCCGTACGGACCCACGGTTCCCACCAACTATCTGGTCCCCGCTCCGTATTGGACCCCGACTGCTGTGGTGTACCACCCGACCCCGGAGTACGGAATGCAGGAACCGCATTTCAGGTGAGAGAATATAATGCGATACGCGTGAAAAGTGCACTCTGAAGTTGTACAACGGAATGTCAATTGTCACAGCTGACTGAACACCCGTTAGGGACGACCTACCAGGCGTCAACCAAGCGAAAGCTGAACGACGACTGCTTTCGTCTTGTTTGTTGTCGTTTGTCGGTTATCGTTTGGTTGGTTGCGGCAAAGATTCGCGGCTGATGTGAACGTGTGTTGTGTACAATGTGATGTGCATGTACATAGGCGTACTGTAGGTCGGTGCTTGTGTTGTAGGGCGAACCGACTGGCTCAACTGCGGCGGAAGCGGGCGGACATCGCGAAGCGGCTGGCGGAGTTGGCTCAGCTGAGCTGCTGGGAGCGCGGATGGAAGGCTGCTGTCGCCCGAGAGAAGGCGGAAGACGAACAGGGATACCAGCTCAGTTACACGGTACTCTACTCTAAATGTACCTTCTCAATGCCTTTCGTTGTTGCCGCTGAAAGAAAAGGGTACTCTCTGTATATTTGACTACAAGGGTTCGGTGTTTTTGCAGGTGGCTACGTCAGTTTTGGAGGAGCCTCGGTGCGCCGTCGTGGTTTCGGCCTTCAACGGTACCTCCACCACGAACACCCGCAGATCTCAGTCTCAACGGCGACTCTCCCCCTCCCCTGCTTCTGGCCCCGGTGGTCAACCAAAAAGCAAAGAAGCATGCAGCGTCCACCAAACGAGCAAATCTCAACCGGCTTCGCCGTCATCTGGAGGAGGGAAGGCGAAGAAGAATGAGGAAAAGGAAGCAGCGAAGGAGGCAGGAAAGGAAGAAGTGGCTGTGGTGCAGACGGTCCAGCCGGGAACCGTACCCCAGCACCCGCCACCGACGACGGTGGTCTGTCGCTCTACCGCCACAGCCACCAAGACGAAGTTCATGCTGGGACAGCAGCCGCTACTTTCGCCGATGTTGCACCAATCAGCGCAAGGTGAGGCGAGAGGCAAGTCTTCTCTCACTACCATTACCACCATGTGACATGCCACGGTTTCCTTTCATGAATATGGTTGGGGCTCAGAAGGTGGCTGGACCGAGCGGGATTCGAACTCGATATCCTTCGCTCACAGCGCTGGGCTCTAGGCGCAGAACTGTGTGTCGACCCAGGGATATCTGGCAAAACCAAGATTTACATAACTCAACTGACGTCGGACGCTATTACCGTATTTACCGGTGCATAGCCCCATGGGGGTATGCAAAAGTTGAGAGGTCACGTTTGGGGGTATTCATAGGGGGGGGGGGGGGGGTTATGCGTTGGGGGGGGGGGGGGTATGCATGGGGCATTTTTTATGTTTTTGAGAGGTGCGCAGAGGCATATTTTTAGGTCAAAAGCACGTGTTTTAGGGCATAATTCGGTCAAAACGGGGTTATTCTAGTACATTACATCCCTAAGCAGGCTAATAGGCATCTTAGCTGGGTGTGGGAGTGGGTAGGGGTACTATATGAGCAGCTTACATAGGTAGGTTCATGTAGTGTATGTACATAGGGGGGTATGCATGGGGGGGGGGGGGGGTTACGCATTGGGCATTTTTTATGTTTTGCCAATATGGTGGTATGCATTGGGGGGGGGGGGGGGTTATGCATTTGGGGGGGGGGGGGGGGGTTATGCCCCGGTAAATACGGTACTATACGTACTGTACGACACAATTCTTTTTCTGACGCAGGGCTGCCCACGACTTCCGCTGGTGGTAGCTCGGCGTGTTCGACGAGAGTGCAGCAGCGCCGTGCTTCGCCGTCAGTTTCTCCACAGCCCCATCAGCAGCAGCCGGACACCTCTGGGTGTCTGGAGCGTATGGTGGAGTTGAAGCAGCGGATGGCGGAGATCCAGAGCAGTCTGGGCGCGGGCGCCGTCGGGGCCGTGGAGCGACGACAGCTGCAGCTAGAGTTGGACATGCTCAACAAGTCCATTGCGGTGAGCACCCACCACTGGAGAGTTATTATCTTATGGGGTGTGTGACCGCGCGAGGTTCCACGCTTTGTCTCTTTTCTGTGTGTCGTCTCCGAACCCTTCCCGTTTTGTAGCCAGCCGAAGCGTAAGTTGCGAGTTCCACGCTTCCTAATAACGCAACTAGTGGATATGTATTGTTTGTACGGTGGTAGTGGGTGATGTGATGCGGGGAAATTCAGGCTACCCCAACAGCTTTGGCCATTCTTCTATCGGGTTTTCCCCCGGTTTTCCGATTTTCTTCTATCGTCTTTACTCTTTAGACGAAGGGAAATAATAATGTTGGCCAGAATTATCCTCAGCGTCATTCATGAAACTTGTGCTTCTTTTGCAGACTTTGGATAAACAAAGAGAAGAGCAGTGTTTGAAGCGTGAACTTGAATTGGTTGACATGAACATAAGCAGTTTGGAAGGCGCGTATTGAACCTGGTAGGTACCGTATCTGTACCTGCTAAAGCGATAATAGTACCTCCTGCCTATACCAGCAGTGGTACAATATCTACACACGCCTACTACGTATGGCGTACATGATATGTATGATGTTTAGTCTCACTATGAATACTTGCTGCATACTGTAGCTTTTTCGTCATTCATAGACGCTTACGTCACGGACAATATTGGCAGTCCGTGTCTGTTATGTACTCTTGGTACATGGCTTCCTTTCTTCTGGTTGCTTGTGCAACCCGTCTATTTGTGGTGTATCACTGTAATGTCAGTCACTTTCTGTGAACGTTATCTTTTGGAAAGACTATTTGCTGATTCTTGGTCATTGACCCAATGGTTTCTTATTCGTTTGTTCAGGGTTATGTACCGTAGAAAACAAGACGAAAAGAAATGATAGCAGAGTTTACAGAAGTTCGTTATCATTCATTGCTGGCAGCTAATTTATTTTGGTTGATAGTGACATTTTGATTTGGGACAGCATTTTAATCAGGAAAATTTTACGAGTAAACGATTTTGCCTCTTTCTGTGCGTTTCTTTCCAATATGTGTGCATTCACAACCGCTACAATAAGGCGTACCTTTGTTCAAGTGAAATATCGATGCCAATGTGTAAAGTTTACACCCATTACTGAAGATATCTACAGAAGAGGTCAAGTCAAGTAGCATGGTAACTCAGAAACCCGACTTTCGACATCTTCGGTGCAAGAATTTACTCGGTAACGTCGGTTATTTCCATGACTACATAAGTACGTGTATACGTATAGACGGACACTGGTGGGTAGGCTATAGGATAAACGTAGCCAAGTGACCCAATACTTAGCTGATCGAGTCCTTATCTATTCTTGGTTAGGATACTTGGGCTCTGAAGGACAGAGACGTGTATTGTATGTAGTGTTGTGCATTGTGCTTCATTCACTACTGCCTCATCTGTCTGTGCATTTAGCTAAGGCGTGCGGTGGTTTCGCCCATGTCTGGGTGGCTCGAAGGAAAAGCCTGCGATGTGGTGAGCAGGAACATCAGGCGGATGCATCGCAGCAAGTCGCCGTTCGTATCGTGTCATTGGATGAGCTAAGCGGCGAAGCGTTTACAGAACTTGAGGTGAGCAGAGCATACTTTTTATTATGTTCTGCTTATGCTGCATCTTCCCCTCAAGCTCCCAGAATAGTCGTACACCCCGGGTCGGTGTGGACAGCTTGAGAAAAACCAAAGGCTGTCTATGCGTCGCGTACAAAGTACGGCGCGCGCGCGTAGACAATTGCGAAAGAAGAGGATTCAGCCAACGGAAGCGCTTGGTACGCTGTCTACGCGCGCGCGCCATGCGTACTTTGTTCGCGGCGCACAGACACCCTTTGGTTTTTCTCAAGCTGTCCACACCGATCCGGGGTGTATGACTTTTCTGGGAGCTTGATGGTTTAGTCGATGTGTATGCCTTCTTGTGCAAGGGCTACCATTCTTTGTTAGAATGAAATATCGTTGGTGCAGTCTGTGTCTCACAGGAACATTCTTCACTTCGCAGAAATCTTTGTGGAGGGACCTCGACTCTGCATCGTTGCACCTCTTATGGACTATGGTATGTATGCACTGTGCTATGTTCACGTCATGCTTTGTTCGCGAAAGTTCCGTTTGATTTGTAATCGTGAACAGAGAAGTTTGCAGGTTCAATCAATGATGCAATACACGCACATTTTGTCCTTGGATTACCAGAAGCCGCCATTTTGTTCGTGCTATCAGAAATCTTGGAGGCCATACAATACTTGCATAATCGGGATATCATCCACAGGTACGTGCTGTGTTATATAGGCTATTATAGGTACTCTACATACTGTAATGTATCCACCATACTATGCAGTAAGGCGATTGGGTTGGTCGATGGCGACTCCGCGGCATTTAGTGAAAGTTTGGATCGGTGCCTATGAGGTCGTCGACGTCATTTGTTGTCAATTCTTCTTTTCACTCGCTCCTTTGACGCTTCCAGATGATTGAACAAGGTCGACGACCCCGCAGACACCTATCCAAGCTCTCACTATATACCGCGGGGTCGCCATCGACCAACCCAATCGCCTTGCTGCATGTAGTGGATGGTCTAGACCTACGTACGTACACTTTTTGGGCTTCTGCGCGCTGTTTAAACTGCGTAGCCTATACACGAGTACATGTACGTTTCTATGTGCAAGCCTACATTTCAGAGGCATACGATGCAGTCATATCCTCCTGTCTTCCTCTGGTCGCGTGTGTTTGAGCGGTTTTCGTCATGCCACCACCAGCATGTTCAAAGGCAAACGAGTGTCACAAATCCACGATTTCTCGCCGGCGCTCAAGGATAACTTGCTTTGGCTCGCGCCCGAAGTTTTGCAGCAGGTACGTACGTACAGTGTGTACACATATACTCATTTATGCGTAAAGTACGCAACCACAACACTGTATCAAAAGTATATAATCCCTGTATAGAGAAGAATGGCCTACGTAGTGAAAAGAAACGAAGCAATCCCTGACTCGTTTTGGCCCCAATAAATTGGATCCCAATTTATTGGATATTACCAAGGGTCCATAAGTTGTATAAGAGTGTACCTCGTAATAGAAGCGGCGTGTTCAGAGCTACTCGCGCTAAGAGCCGAAAGACCTCCTGATTGGGAGGCCCCACCCCCCAAGTGGGATGTCCACCTCCCAACTGAGGTGTCCCACCCCCCAACTGAGGGGTCCCACCCCCCAACTGGGATGTCTTTTCCAAATACTCCGAGGCGACGAAGACTGCAAGCGGTGCCAAGTCGGAAGGTTCTTTACGCCCACTGAAGGACAGCAGCTGGCCCATATAAATAACAGTAGGATGCGGTGAAACATCATACTCGCAGGTTTACTCAGACTGAGTGTAACATACATTTTTGCAGTACTCCAGCCAACATAATGTAACGTTTTACTGACGAATTCACTAAACCTGCGAGTTTGATGTTTCACCGCATCCTGCTGTTATTTATATGGGCCAGTAGCTGTCCTTCAGTGGGCGCACTGCTACGAGCCTTCCGACTTCTCGTCGCTTGTAGTCCTCGTCGCCTTGGAGTATTTGAAAAGACATCCCAGTTGGGGGGTGGTTTGGCACCGGTTGCTGTCTTCGTCGCCTCGGAGTATATGAAAATACATCCCAGTTGGGGGGTGGAACCCCTCAGTTGGGGGGGTGGGACATCTCAGTTGGGGGGTGGACATCCCACTGGATGGGGGCCTCCCGATCAGTTGGGGGCCTCCCAATCAGGAGGTCTTTCGGCTCTTAGCGCGAGTAGCTCTGAACACACTGCTTCCATTACGAGGTACACTCTTATACAACTTATGGACCCTTGATATTACGAAACCTATTTATTGGTTATCCAATTTTTTGGATATCCAATTTATTGGATATGGATTCCCCAATAAAATAGTTTCGTAATATCCAATAAATTGGATATCCAAAAAAATGGATATCCAATAAATAGGACATAATAATCGATAGCACGCCATCCACACAAACAAACAAAACTCGAAGCAGCTCGTAAACGATCTTCCTTGCTTGTCGGCGAGCTTCCTTGTCGATATTTGGAGCAGAATTCAGCTTACGTCCTCCTTGGTTCCGCAGCCGTAGCCAGCGTCAACAATAATTTTCATCATTGCCATCGATTATTATCTCCTATTTATTCGATATCCATTTTTTTGGATATCCAATTTATTGGACATTACGAAACCATTTTATTGGGGAATCCATATCCAATAAATAGGTTTCGTAATGGATATCCAATAAATTGGGATCCAATTTTTTGGGGCCAAAACGAGTCAGGGATTGCTTCGTTTCTTTTCACTACGTAGGCCATTCTTCTCTATACAGGGATTATATATTTTTGACTGTATGTTATTTATTTTCTGTACATTGGTAGAGTATGAACGGGTACAGCCTGAAATCTGACATCTACAGTTTGGGCATCGCTATATGTGAAATGGCAAATGGATTTCCTCCATTTTCTGACATGGAGCCTATGCAGGCAAGAAAGCAATGCTTCCCTGGATTCCGCTTTTTAAAGTGCACTAAAATGCACCGTACATACTTACGTCGTGTAGTGCAACCTCATCCTCTGCATGCATGTACAGTTTTATCAGTTACAGTACTAATTCAGTTCATAAAGGATGATGATACGTGTGCGAATCTAATGTTTTCGAACCGATTGTCTCAGATGCTCTGGGAGAAACTCAGGGGTACAATTCCTCGCTTGCTGGACGCTTCCACTCTGATCAACACTCACTCGAGCGATGAAGCGCATCACGAACAAGAAGCCACAGTAGCAGCAGCAGCCTCCTCATCAGCTGCGACGGACGAACGTAAGAATCGACAATTCACGGAGAATTTTCACAATTTCGCCGAGCTTTGTCTAAGACCGGATCCCTCGTGGAGGTACGTTTACAGTTTTTTTGCAGAATATGATTTGACCAAGAATCCATATGCTTTGAATATGAATACTTTGTATTGTAAAGTGGTGGATGGAATTTAATTCTTGTGTGAAACAGGCGGTTTGTTTCCTGTTTCAGGCCCTACGTCCATGAGTTAAGGGCGCATCCATTTTTGAAGCTGCATAAGAAAAGCAAGCCGACTTCGCTGAGTGAACTCCTGCATCCATTGTCACCATTGACTCCTTCCATAAGTTCACCTCAGCGAGAAAGTAAGTGTACCAAGAATCCATAAGATATCAGTCGACCCATCTAGGCTGATGCGAACCCCGTGGATTGATGGTATCATTTGGACCTGTTTGTGTACGAGAATTTCTATCAAAAATCCATAATTGGAAAGCCGCGATCTATGTCTGACGAAAGTTGGTTGCGTGATTGTTGTGGATTCTTGACTGCCTTTGTTTGCGTTTGTATAATGACCGCGCAAATTTCTTTGCCTACATATCAATGTAATGTTGTATCGTTATTTTAGCAGCTGCAACGTTGGCGAAAGAAGAGTCCATGTTATCTGATTGGAAGAGTTTTGAAGAAGTGGAATGGAGTTTTTGAGAGACATTATGTTTGCGTCCTTGTTGTGTGACAAGTGCATTCTGCACATGTACATGTGATATTACTTTTCTGTTGGTAAAGTAAATTCCTTGTGGCAGCAGCTTCGTGTTGTGTGACTATTGGAATGTAAACGCCGGACTTTGGGCGTGACAGAGTGTTTGCTTTGCGAAGTTTAGTGAGCTGTTTTTCAAGCATTCCGTCGCATTTTTCAGAAGCGAAAAATCGATATTTTCGATCAATATCCCATCTCTTTAGCTGATTTTCGATGGTTGCTTACCAGAATTTGCCGTACTGAAATGCAGTAACAGGTTTTTTTTAGGTTTTTCTGTTAAAAAAATCAGCCTACATCATGAACGAACTGATGTTGTCTTGTCCTTTCTGGCGGAGGTTGAGGCCATAACAAATTCTATGCATCCTCCTCTCCTCCCTACCCTCTTCTACCACCACCACACACGGAGGCTTTCAACGAAATATCATTCCAAGAAGTATTACTGATTGATTGAACGCAATCTCAGTGCCAGTGGGAAGTTTATCTATCTTCGCAAGATTCGAAATTTGGAAGACAAGTGTACTGCACTTTCTCGATTCAAGAATTACTGCTGGTTTTATCATCGCACCTACTGCTACGTGTAGACTTGTACCGAACTGCTGACGACTTGACTGACTGATCTGCACCTATTTGGTTGTGTACGGGACTGGTCGAGGAACCTGCATCTACATCATGACAAAAAACATACCAGCTGATCAGGTAATGGCTGCTGATTTTACGTTATTGTTAGTCCATCCCACTGAGAGATGCGTAACTACATGAATATTTGCATACAATATCCATGCATTCCACGCGAAAAAGTGTTACGCGATAGACTTCAAAGTATATTGCACATTCTCTCTGTAGGTATATGCTTATCCACTACTGGTCAAATTCAGATTTTGTATTATTGAGCACTTCGAAAAATGGGGACTAGGCAACCGATACGGGCACGACCCAGTTACTATAGTCTGGCCAATAGCAGTTGGCACCTGAACTCAAGGCGCATTGCGTAAAATAGATTTACAAATGCGGATTTCTGTCCACACTTCGTGTACTCCTATTTAGCAGAAGTACATGCAAACTACGCAACTCGCCTTGAGTCCAGGTGCCAACTGCTATTGGCCAGACTACAGAGTGTCTCATAATAAACCGTCCACCTTTCCGTGCATGTAACTCTGGAACCACACCTTAGATTTTCATGCGGTTTTTCGTATTTTGTAGCCAAGACTTCAACAAGTAAGTGTACAAAATTTCAACTATGTGGTTCACATACTTCGGAGACTATGACGGTTTGAATCTCGAAGCTCAAAATCGACGTTTTCCTTTACTATGGAGAAAATATCGGTTTCAGTTTTTCAAGATACCCTGTTTCATGCGTTTGCTATGCTGGCACTGGGGATAATGCATCAGATACACATTTTCTAGCATTTTGGGACATCTTTCTTCATTACGAGGCTAATTTTATTATGAATAATGCACAGAATTACCCCTAAATCGGCACTACCAGTTCGAAAAACCTTGTTTTTGACCGCTGGAGAAAAAAGGTGTTTGAGCAGCTTCCACTGGGTCTAGGAAGCTAAAATTTTGTACACATCTCAGTTGAAGCCTTGCCTACAAAATACAAAAAACCGCATTAAAATCTATGGCGTGGTTCCAGAGTTACATGCATGGGAAGGTGGACGGTTTATTATGAGACACCCTGTATAATAGGTTATTTTCGGTTGTATTGACGCTATGATGTTGAAGCTGCGGATTATTGTAAGGAGGCTGGTCGGAGTTTGTGATCTGCCTTGCAAATCTAATTATATGGCGGGCAATGTTATTGCAGCTAGTTGTTGTAGTGTTCATTATTCATGCGTCTTTTCAGGTGAATTTGAGGCTAATACTGGTGAGTGGGAACACACAGGAATTTGTCTTTAGTCCTACTGCGACAGCCGCAGAGATTGCGCAGTTTGTCTTTGACAATTGGCCGCAAGGTTAGCGCAGGCAGACTGACTGACTATGTATGTCTATCTGTACGCACGCGCCTCGTTTTGTATTCGATTTCAGAATGGGCAGAGGAATCGGTGGAGTCTGCGGCGATGTTGAAATTGATCTACCATGGCAGATTTCTGCACGGAAATGTACCATTAGGAGGTAAGTAGCCTACTTCACACATATTACCTGGCGTCGTTGTTAGCAACAAGTCGTTCAGCTGTTGTCGGTTGTTTGTTTGTTTGTTGTCCGTTTTATGTATGGGTCGGCTTGTTGTCCGTTCGGCAACAAACCGACAACAAACCAACAACAAACCGACAACACCCATATATAAACAGACAAGAATATGTTGTCAACAATGACGCCAGGTCGCGGTATGTGAACACATTAAGTCAGTTTACAAGGTGGGTTTATTATGGGGTAAATCTGGACGGTGAGCAATTCCGGGTAACACATATCGATCGCACTCCATTCCGCACATCCAGCTACCTAAGCCAAGTCAGTCCAAGCAAACAGGCGAGCCAGTTCAATAAGCTTGTTTTAGAAATTGCTTGTCGACCGGTTTTACCCCGCAGAGGGTTCTGCATTTTTGCGCTTTCACTGTCAACTGGAGAAGGGGTTCATTTTTTGGTTAGGAGTAGAATATGTGCATTGCTTGTGTATGCTTTTTCTAGCGCTCGGTTTACCTCTCGGAAAAACGACGGTGATGCATTTGGTGGCGCGAGAGAATTTGCCGGAACCAAACTCCCAAGGTGAGTCAGATCAGAATCGGCCATATTTACGCATTCATGCTCTTGTTGCTGAAGCGCCCGATTTATTTTTTTGTGTTTGCCTGTTCAGATAACCTGAAGAAAGCCAAATCTCGCTCGTGTTGTTGTCGGTGCGTGTGTTGTTGCATATCGTGACGCGTGAAGGAGCCAGCGGACCCGTGGTTTATTCAGCAGAACACATGCAAATAAACGGAACAGTAACTTAAAACAGTATTGGGTGGGTGCATCCGTATCCATAAGGAAGATGGCTGCCTGCGTATGTACGGATTACTGCACTCGCCCTCTGTCTCTTCTCTTCACTCTCTGCTTTTGCTACCTGTCTCCTACGTGCACATAGTAGTGAGTTGTGGTACAATACTTCCATACGTACGTACACGTAACGTATTGTATGGTTAGTTGGGACTAAAAAGCGGAGCAAAGGCAAAACCGAACCAACGAACACTCTTTCTATTCTTTCGCTCGTGTATCGTGCTGCGGCAAAATACTAGTATTGTGAATCAATCAGTAAACTGTGCTTTACGTTATCGTTTTGCTTGTTTGCCGCTTTCTTCTTAGCTAATCAGAATTGCTGTACGGAAGGAATTACACCTACACACACACACCCATTTATTGTATTTATGCGAGGGACTCACTCGAAACAACAAACAAGCTCATGTTGTTGCCGAATGTTAGTACTTTGCTAATTGACTTCAAATTAAATCCTGATTCCATTTCTTGGCAGGGGCAAATTACATATTGCTCGGGTTTGACATTTCGAAATTGGAAGGAAACTCGCTCGTCGTACGCTCGGCGCATCTATGGCTGTCCATGTCTTTTCGTGTGTCGAGCCAGGGAGACGCCGAACGTACGTCCAGCGCATGTCTCCGATGTGAATGGACCATGATAACTAACTGCTAGATAGAGGCTCGTTCAACCATTGGCGACATTTCACAGCCCTCTTACATACGAGCGAAATGGTCGAATAATTTTTTCATTGTCAACGAATGGAGCAATTGATTTTTTCGCCTTCCGTTAAACGTCGGCTTCCGACCGACAAGCGCTTTGCTTTGCTTGTTATTTATTGTCCTCTTTTGCCGTCACCACATAGCACGACAGCTTTTGCTTTCGTTCGCCGTCCCTTGCATTCCGTGTGTGTACGTACGTACGTATGTAATGTACCATCCACCACTGTGTGAACGTGTAGACGCGCGTGTTTCTTGTCTCTGTCAAGGAGGGGTGTCGTCATCTCAACGTTTAGTTAGTTGCGCCCGTACGTGTATCGGCATACTATTATAGGCTGTCTGTCAACGTTTCGTTCTAGCCGAGCTGCAAACAGGCGGCCGTCTTCTTTCCTTTTGCTTATTGTTCCATTCTGCTATTTAGTAGCATCTTCTTATGCTGCTGCTGCTTCTGCGAGGATTAGGTGAGGCCTATTTGTATGGTGGATTTTGATTGATTGGGTCGGAAAAGCAGTGCTAGTAGTACGTATATGTACGTATTGCAGTACTCCTTGTGTATGTGCACGTACTTCTTGTTTTTTCATAAAAGCAGCTTTATTATGGCGAGTAATGTAATGAGTGTGCGCGTATTTTTTTGGTCGATAAGCGAAGCATTACCGTTTGTAGTGGCTCTGGCTATGTTCTGTACTGTGTACGGCACATATTGGGCTCTTGGTACATAATAAATACGATACATTTACTTACTTTGCCCTGCAAGCTTTTACACATAGGATTAAAAGTATATATGCCGTCCTGACTCTACTACTGTATGTACAGAATGGTAGGCTTGTATCTGTATCAAGGGTTAACGTTGGCAATTTTAATTAACAATACCGTTTGAGCAAGTTGCCACGCGCTTTTACTTTTGAGACTTGTGTACATGAGTGTTCAAATTTCTATGTTGTACGGTATGTACAATAGGTATACCCAGAAACCAAATAAAAAGTTTTGCATTGAAAATAAGGCATGGATTTTTTCCGCTCTTACTAAAGCTCGTGGTGCAAAACCAAAAAAGCAGTAGTTTGCGAAACTGAAATAGGAATAGTGGGATGCGCTGAAAGTAATAATGTGGAGAAAGAAAGAGCTTTGAGAATTCCTATTTCAGTTTCGCAAACAATTGCTTTTTTGGTTTTGCACCGCGAGCTTTAGTAAAAGCGGGAAATATCCATGCCTTGTTTTCAATGCAAAACGTTTTATTTGTTTTGATGGTAGTGTGTACGTGTCCAGTGCTTCTAATAATACAGTAATGCGGATTGAATAGGAAAACGGATTATTGTTTCCCTGTAGGCATTAATCAAGAATTAGTCGAATATATGCCAATGGCTTATTTGTGAATCAGTTTCTGTGCTGTTGTGATGCTTCGATGTATCTAAACGTGAAGAGATTCTTGGAAATTGCAAAACATCTGTTCACGTCAGGTGAAGATATCTAAAGGCGTGGTACTGTTAATTTCAAAATTTCCTTTTTTCTTACTGTTCATGCGTCAACGCAAGGTTCTACGGGACGATTGGTTTTTTGTCGCAAAAAAGGCGCAGCATGCCGGAATTAAAATAAAATTGGAAAAAATTGTGATGAAGCAACGAAGGGAGATTGTAATTTTGTACTGACAGGTCATCAGGCTTGTATAATTACTACTGTGTATGCTGAAGCTGAAGGATACTGCGTTGGGGCTAAGGTATAGGCTTACAAACAAAGTGATAAACCAAATATTATTTTGGGAAAACTGCTCTTTCTGGAAAATATGAATTATTGGCAATTTGTAGCAGATGCCGATCGGTACAACCTTTCTGTCGTATCTTCTGTTTTTAAAAACGAACATGCTTGGTACAGTATGTATCGTACGAGCCAGGTGTGATGAAACTGAAAGGGGGTCAGTTTAGAATTATTGTGTCGTATTCTATGTCGTCTGTGACTTGGTGTTTTGCTTCATGATCAATAAATACGAATTTGTGAGTTTCAAAAGAAGCGCTACGAACATCGCCAAGTAATAATTAATAAAAAAGCGAAAGCCTTAAAACAGTGTGCATCAGTAGTAGTAACAAGAATAATATAAGCTAACAAGAATGAAACACTTCACGCTAAAAATCGATTGAACCCTGCCGCATTTTGACTCGATTACAATCATCGATGATAGTCGATTATTACAATCATCGAACATTGATTAGAATAGTCGATGATTACAATCAACGATCGTTCATTGTAATCATCGATGATTACAATCAACGAAAGTTGAAAACAATCAATCCCTCTTTCTAATCAACGTTCAATCGATAATCATCGATGATTACAATCAACGAAAGTGCACATTACAATGCATGCTTTATTTATTTCATAGAACCTGTATTCTAATGCATGAAAGTGTATTCTTTTGCACTAAAAGCTATTGTAATAAAGGAATAATGCACGAAAGATTCTAATGCACGAAAGATTCGAAGGATTCTAATGCACGAAAGTACTGTACATTGCTTTATAGGATTTCGCAATAGACAAAACCTTGATTGGAATAGAGGGATTGATTGTTTTCAACTTTCGTTGATTGTAATCATCGATGATTACAATGAACGATCGTTGATTGTAATCATCGACTTATTCTAATCAATGTTCGATGATTGTAATAATCGACTATTGTAATCATCGATGATTGTAATCGAGTCAAAATGCGGCTGGAGGGTTCGATCGTTTTTAGCGTGAAGTATGTTTCATTCTTGTTAGCTTATATTACTCTTGGTAGTAACAGCCTACGGATTTCTTCAACCGTTAAGCCAATTTAATTTTTTTCCACTCAATGGTCCAGTAGCTAGGAGATGCTCCGTGTCACCTGCAACACAATATTTTAGAAGCCATGTACAGATACATATGCAGGAAAACTAAGTAGATAAATAGCGATGCATTATTTTGTTCATGGGCTGAGCCAATCTGGGCTCCAAGAGGAAATGCATTTCGGAACGCGTTTCCGCCGTGGGTGCTGCCTGTTTCATTCTTCTCTTTTTCGACTAACCGGAGCGGTCGGTTTTGATTGAGCGGATGGGCAGCTACTGACACCCGGAATGGCCAGCGGGGATTTTCGCGGACAACTGACCACCACCAACGCTAACAGCAAGTCGACTAACAACAGCACCAAGATGGCCGCCACAAATGCACCGCCAGCCACTAACGGACCAAATCGGGCTCTGTCACCCACATCGCTTCGCAAACGAGAGGAATATCTGGAGGAGCTGCGAGTAGAAGCCGGTCTACTGGATAAGCAAGCCGCACAGACCACCAACAAGAAAAGCGCTATGCAATTGAGACACGTTCACAAGCTACTGGGAGAGGAGATGGAAAAAGTTTGGGTAAGAAAACAAAGTTTCTATTTATGGAAAAATAGAGGATTGACTTCTACGTTACCAGGGGGTTTTGAAACATCAAACTCACAAGTTTACCACCAACCTTTCGGTTTGTATATAGAACGAGCTGCAGCCCGAGAAAGTGTGCAACGCGCGCGCAGGCGGAGGTGGACGCAGTCAGAAGCAGCAGCAGACGGCTCCAGCTCCTCCCCCCGCTACCAAACCAGCTCAACAGCCTCCTCGCGCGGAAGGTGGAACCAGCCATCGTCCTACTCCGGCATCCAATAGCATCACCACTCGCACTACTACTGTAATAATTCGTGTACTGTACAGTACAATCCCATATGAGGTTGCGCCAAAATATTGTTTGGCGAGACAAAGGAGTGAAAGTAAAGTACCAATTTTGAGGTCAGAGTTTTGGTTCTACGGTAGTTCGTTTGAGCTTTTCGAAGCCGAAAAACTGTGGACTGGTACCTTTTGCGCATGGAGCCCTAGCGTACACGAGCCATTACAGTACTACTTCAAGCACGAACACCACCTCATCGTCTACTCACAACAACGGCAGCAAGACTGCCATCATCCAGAACAACAACAACGCCATCGTCAGCAGTCATATTGGCAATCCGGCAAAGGGCGCCATCAGTGCATCCGTGATCGCTACGGGAGAGAATAAACAGGGCGGGGGAATAGGAGTAGGGATGGCTACGGGTGCTGCTCAGCAGTTGAGACTCGCGGCGGTAGCTGGCGGTGCCAAGATCACACTAACTCAAAAGTTGCTCATCCCCACGGATCAATATCCGAAGGTACATGGACGGCGCAGCATGTACGTACGTACATCTGTAAAGCAGCTCGTTAGTCGTTAGAGCTCAGCGCCTCACGTATGATGGCGGAGAATGGTTGAACCGATGAAGTTCGACACTTGACGGTTCGAAGCATGTACTGTATGTATGTACGTTTCGACTTGCGCCCGAAGATCCGCAGCTGTCCGTGCTGTGCCACTTGCCATATACTTTTCGAGTGTACGTACGTACGCACATACGTACTGTAGGTCGGAGGTACAGTATGTACCCCTTCCACTGCATGACTGCCCAGTCTTTCTTTGCAGTACAACTTCATTGGACGCATTCTGGGTCCTCGAGGGATGTCGGTGAAGAAGCTGGAGCAGGACACGGGAGCCGAGATCCTGGTGCGCGGACGGGGCAGCGTGAGGGACGAGCGAAGGGAGCGCGGGCTGATCGGGAAAGTGGGCTGGGAGCATCTGCAGGAGCCCCTGCACATCCTGGTGCGAGTGGAGGACGAGCAGGCCGGCGCAGCGGACGCCAAACTCGCCGCCGCCATCTACCGCGTTCAGTCCCTGCTCGTGCCCAATGAAAATGGTATATGCCAAGCAATGGGGGTAGGGGGTAACGAGGCGGAGGAAAGTGGGGTAAGCCGGGGGTGGGGGGGGGGGGGGGGGGGGTGAACTGACGGTGCAACGGGGGGCCGCGCTGGCTAGGGGAACAGGGAAGGGAGAGAGAGCTACGTAGGGGTGGGGGTAAACGGAGAGCGTAGTCGAGAAGAAAAATTTGCCAGATGTGCCAGGGAATCGAACCCTGGACCTCCCGCGTTCCAGGCGAGCGCCTTTATGTACATTTGACTACACACCCGGATGACCTCAGTCACACAATTTCCCCTATTGATCATGACAGCTATTAATAAGGCTCTCAATCAACCAGGGCTAAATAAATTTATTTGTCTAATTAGGCTGCGTACGTACGTATGAACGAGCGCGAAGCACATGCACTGTCTGTATTCTTTTGTCGCACAGATGAGGAGAAGAGACGCCAATTGGTCGAGTTGGCGATCATCAACGGCACCTATCGTCCACAGCAGCCCGCAGCCGCAGCCAATCAACAGCAAACGGCCGGCCACAAAGCGCTACCTAGTGGAATCGCAGGGAAACAGGCTCAGAATCAAAACAAGAAGCAATCGCTTGGCGCCACTCGCTCTTACTACTCATCCAAGTGAAAAGGCAAAAAGCATCCATGAAATGAAAAGGCTAGAGAGAGAGAGAGATAGGGGCAACCATATGATTAGTGGGACATAGTACGGTGTAGTCGTGCTGGCTAGCAAAGTTTTTTGTTGTTTTTGTACAGGTGGCCTACAGTAGTAGCCTACATACTAATATAGGGCAAAAGTGGCTGCAATACAAGTAGGTACCATAAATGTTTATTTTTGTTTTTGTGTACGGCTGGCAACTGTTTGTGTTTTGTTCTGCCCATGCCCAGTACTCATTATGTACTCATGCTATTCGTTGTTTTCTTCTTGATGACGCGGAAGTGAGATTACAGTAACGGCTACTACTTGATAAAAGGAGAGCAAAATATTCCAAGAAACCGCCAAAATGTAAAACACGACGATTCTCATGGATAACTTTACACGATGGACCTGCATGTAGAAAGTATGGTGCTCGTAGACGACTGCGAAAGAAGTGGACCTGACTTGGACCACGCCGAAAGGGAAACAAACATAGGTGTTTCAAGTTACTGGGGCTTAGGCTGCGGCTGAGACTGAGGCCTATTCCTCTGCATCCAATACCTAAGCCTGAGCCTAAGCCTATTTCCGTCCATGCGCTTGCGCAAAATAGATACTATTCTCCACTGCCCAGCGCCAAACGCCCAGTGGTTAACCGCAATGCGCCCAGTAAATTCAAGCACCTCCATTTCTTTTCTTTTCTTTCTTTTTTGGCATTGATGTGGCACGTACTCCTAGAGCGCGCGCTCCGCTTTGCTGCGCGCGCCGGTCGCCCTCCTCCCGACGGGCGCGCGCAGCAAAGCGGAGCGCGCGCTCTAGGAGTCCGTGGATGTTGACGCGCGAAAAATATGGTCCACTCCTTTCGCATCTGTCCACGCTGGACCTCCGTACTTTCTACAGGCGCGTGGACAGCTTAACAGGTATTGCAGGTCCATCGTGTAAAGTTATCCATGAGAATCGTCGTGTTTTACATTTTGGCGGCCTGGGGGTTGCGTTTGTGGTAAATGCTGACATTACCGCAACGATTGCGTGCTGGCCATCGCCCATTCTATGGCATAGATACCGGTCTTGGTCCGCGCCTACGTCAGCGATAGCGATTTATATCGTATGTATGGGCTATTTTTGTTTTTGCAGTTGTTTTGTGGTGAAGCAGGTTTCAACAGTCCAGGTCAGTCAATCACAAGCTTGCAGGGTGAATTGGGAAGATGGAGGACAACGACAGTTTGCAAGAATGGTCTTGCTACTGGATTTCGACTGCGAAGCCAGCGGTATCAGGGAGGCAATGACGACACAGCCGCCAATGATTTCGACAGGGAATGCCGAGGTGGCTCAAATCATGTACTGGATGGTGACGGGGAAACGGAGGGTGATTGGCAGGACTGGAAGTTATGCCCCAAGGGACACGCTGTATGCGGAATAAAGACTCAAGTTGAAAAACCTAAACCACCACCATGTAAGCATGCTGTAATGTAAAAAGGATTATTTCGGTCACAAACAGTTACAAAATACGAAATTTTGTAACTGTTATAATTTATTTTGTAATTTTGTTTTTGCAGTTACAAAATTAAGAATGTGTAATGTGTACCGTATGTGCCGTAGCTGATAACTCTGGACTGAGCAACGTAAACTTGGCGTGTTGCAATGTGTTGAACACTGTTTCAACCACCTGCAATTCCCCCAGAGACGGGTTGGTGCTGGTGACAAGGTGTTTGAATATGGGCATGATCAGGCAAAAATGCAATTTCCAAACACGGTTGGTGTTGGCAACGGGCACTCAGACAAACGAAGGCCAATGCATTCTCTCACACTCACAAGCATTCGGATTGACCACCAGAGAGGCTCATCGTGGAATTTCCTCCCAATTTGCATCAGAGGTTTCTTTGGGGCTTCGCGACTTTTCACACTTTCCCTTATGGCAAACTTCTACCTTTCTCAAGACTGTTTCGTATTGTAAACTTGTCGAACTTTAGCGCCACCCACGAACGTTGTACAGTGCCCAATACTTTTACTATGTTTTTAGATTCGCATCAGCAAAATAACTGGCTACCACTGGTCCGACAAGGAGCTGATGCTTGGCAACGTGAAATTTACGCATAACACCGCCAACACCGTATTCAACGTATTGACCCGTATTCAACCCTGAAGATTTACCAAGCCGTGGTTTCTGTGGGTTCAAAGTCGTCGCCAGAACCTCACTTTTCTCAGTTATGACGGATCGGTTGGAGTTGGTTGATCGGCGGTACGCAAAGCATGGCCAACAAGAAAGCGTCCGATACATGTATGTACTGCCGTAGAAACAGATGCACTTTCACCAAGCAGCCATAAATAAATGCAACTGACATCAGATAAATTAGAAGAACCCAAGCAGTCTTTTTTAGCCTAAAAAATTATTAATGTTTTTATGACACGGAAAGTGACCACTAACCAGCAGATGATCACGCCATACGATCATTCGATCAGAACCTGCGTGGCGTACAAGTATAAACTATTGTACGTACGTACGTAGGTACAATCGTTTGGATGGCAAAACAGCATATGCAGCAACACTTTACGCCTATTACACAAGATGCACTATCGCTTGCTCTTTTGTCTACGTATAGGAAAACTCATTCAATGTACAGTACTATAGTACATATTGTACATTCAGACATTATGCGATTACCTACGTATATTATTTGTAGGCTTATTGGGTGACCTAAAATAATATACAGGGTGTCCCATAATAAACTCCGGGGCTTTCCGCGGAAATAACTCTCGAGCTATAGCTCAGATTTTAATGCGGTTTTTTGCATTATGTAGCCAAGGCTTCAACTTAGAGGCAGGCAAAATTTCATGATTCTACTTCAATTAGAACTGGTCCAAAACAGCTACATTTTCTAGCCCCCAATTTCTATGGACTTTTCCCCTAAATAAGCAAATTCGGCACAATTTCTGGCATAGTTACTATCAACCCCTGCCAATTTTGCTCTAAGTGGTTCATAGCAATCCACTTGGCAAGGGAACGTGACTCGTGGACGTCAGTTCAAAGTCTGGAAGCGTAAATATAAATTTGGATTATCTTAAAACCGCAATTCTACAGTACTGAGGAAAAACCTGCAAAAACGGGACCAAAATTTTGAAGGCCAATGAAACCATAACCAATGAAGCTACGCAGACGAAATTTTGCATGTATCTAAGTTGAAGCCTTGGCTACATGATAGAAAAAACCGCATTGAAATCTGAGCTTTAACTCGAGAGTTATAAGCGCGGAAACCCCCGGAGTTTATTATGGGACACCCTGTATTACTCAACACGCTCTGCATCCTAAAATACTCAATGTGGGATCTTGTTTACAAAACTTTTCGCTACAGCAACGAAATTACAAAATCAACAAAAGCCATACCTACAATAAGAGAGCTCCCTAATACATTCACATTATCGTATAGTATGTGCACTAAGTACTAAAGTGTAACCATAATCATTGTACTCCAGGCATTATTTATCTCCGGTTCTAGCGACCATAGAACAAAGCGGTCAAAAACCCATGGCTACCTTTCAGCCGGATTGACAATAAAGAAAACCGCTTGCGTCTATCTGCTCTCAGTGGCGAGATATCGCCAAATTCCTAATGTACTGAAATTGCGTCGACATTTGACAGACGCTAAACCACGCAAACCACGACACCCCACGACCCTGTACGCCCGATGCGCATTTTTGTTGTTTTCATCACGTACGTATGCATATTTCAACCACTGTTGATTTTTAGGGCGTTTGCGAGGTTTAGAATTGCCCAATGATCAACGCCCAATTTGGCGATTTTAGTACTGAAGGAATTTGGCGATATCTCGCTACTGAGAGCAGCTACTGTGGACGCAAGCGGTTTTCTTTATTGTCAATCCGGCTGAAAGCTAGCCTTGGGGATTTTGACCGCTTTCCTCTATGGTCGCTAGAACTGGAGATAAATAATGGCTGGATTACGATGATTATGGTTTAAGTGCGAAGCTGCGCCGTCCTCACGTGGGATGGCATCCCCATCAATCAGGAATCAGTAGCGCGCTACACACGTGGTGAGTAAACTCACGGGGAATTCCCCATAAGTATGTGATGGAGCATAGGGAGGCCGGTGAATTCACCGTGAGTTTGAAACTCACCACGTGTGAACACTGAGGAATGCTCTACACGAAAAACAAAACTCGAAGTTCATCAACTCGAAGTTTCGAATTCACCGTGAGTTTACTCACCACGTGTATGTGCACTAAGTAAGCACGTATACTAAGTCCTATTCCTACTATAACGTGTATGTATGTACCAATCATGCACATGCTCAGTCGGTACCCAAATTCTAAAGTTTATTGAGGGATTTTATCCCTCTCATTTTTACTACATGTGTACAATACCCGCAAGCGCAAATTGTGCCTAATTTTTTATTGGGCGCAGCTTTCTGTTACACCGGCAATACGACCTGATCGACAGTCAACTGTTCCGACCATTTTCTGCCCGGCTTCGCCAGGCAAGGTTCCGTGGCCGCGTAGGCAATCGCCGCCGGGCCCGTTAACTTTCTTCGCGGAACCCCATTACCCGCCCCGCCATTCATCGAGTTGTCGTACTCACAGAAACTGTAGTCGTAGTCGCTACAGTCACCATTTTTCGACATACGCCCAGCGGCATAAGTGCTACCCCTCAATCTCCACCGAGACCCCGCCCCTGCTCCTGCTCGACACAACAGAATGCCTAATTCAATGAATTCCAAGACTGTGAAAAAGCTGAGGCCTCCGTAGAGTCCCAGGGTGCCGCCGACAGACGACAGGAGATCCCAGAGATCCATGGCCTGGGATTCGATGATGGACTCGTAGTTGAGGTCCTCGAAAAACACCTCCAGCTTCGCCATGTGTTTCTGGAGCTCGGTGAGGGTGTAGCTGATGTTCGGCCCCAGACGAGACTCCAAAGAGGCGGAGCCTTGCTCGCTGCTGAAGTAGGACTCCACTGGCCAGAGACTGGCCGTGATCCGTGGAATGATGGTGAAGCGGTGACAGGGCTGCGGACAGATGGGCGCTTCGCACAGGTCTTCCTTGTTCATCCGGATGGTCGTCTGTGGGGTGATAGAAGAAAACGTTCTATCAGAGGGTACACGATACGTACACACGTAGGCGCCTAACATCAAAAATACATGCGTAGTACTGCACGTATGCAATCATTATGTATACATACAAAGTACGTACATCAGGCTCTGCGCTACTGCCTACAATAATATGCGTATTGTTAGGATACACCTATTGTTATGTGTCACTGTACATACTTGTACCTGCTGCACGCAAAACAATTCCGACGTGTTGGTGAGATCGCAAGCTGGCGCCGCATCTATCCCATCTGGAATGAGGAATTGGGGTAATTCCTTCACACTGCCAGCCACCTCTCGAGTCATGGTGACCGGATCGTGACAGCCGCAAGATTGCAGCAGAGTCATCTGGTAGCAGAACTTCTGGCACGCTTTCTTGGAGTAGTTGTTGCTGGAAATCTTTTGCTCCAGACGGAAACGATCCCACCTGAGTATAGACAGCAGCGTATAATAAAGGCAGTCCAAGGCCAAAGTGTGTACACGTGCATCATTGAAAAAAGCTTCATCGCCGTTACATTTTATAGTAGCTATCTTGCAACTTCTGATCGCCACAATCTTGGCCATCGAATGGCAGCGGTAAACGTTGGATGTATCGCTGTGTCATGGCAATAGATGTGAGAAATCCCGGCGAAATTGTGATTCCGTCGTCTTCGGGAAATGGAACTGTTTCAGGTGGATGTACGACAACCTGCACATGCAAACGCTACTTATTTTACAGTAATCTACCTTATTTATCCTATTTATTTATTTATAAATTTACTGACCTACGACAGCTATTGCTGTTGTACAATATTCTTTTATGCTTGTTTCCTACCCGAAATCCAGCCGCGTCGGTCAATCCGGTGATGTACTCCGTGTCATCTTGCGTATGCAGAGTTATCGCCAGGCCGTAGCTGGGTCCAACGTAGCTGGGGTAGGTGTTGTTCGGCACGAATATGGTAAAGCAGTTCCCATAACCCGCATGGTTCCACTGACTGAAGTTGGCTGGAAAGCACTGATAGCCCTGAAAGGTGCACTCCATCATCATCTTCGCGATCCAATGCCCATTCGCTGTTATGTTCACCTGAAAATGACGGCTACTCTTAACTATTCAAAATGACATTATGAGAAATGTAGGTATAGACTACTGTAATTGGTTGTGAAGTTTTAAATATCTTGCAATGCAAATTATACATACACGCAATGTGCACTGCATGCTGTTGTAAAAAACGAGCTGTGGAGGATGACGTGCCGAAAAGCTGAGATGTGTCACTGTCAGATAACCCACTACATCTATGTACAGATCCTATTGCTTGTATTTGCTCAGGTTACATACTGTACTTTGTTGGTGTAAATGGAGTGAAAGAAGAAGGCTTTCTTCTGCTCCTCTTTGGTCAATGCAGCCGGTTTCCAGGCTCGCCAGCCCCAGTCCGTCTTCTCCGTTCCCGTCTTCAGATTCCCCACCGCGTCCGCCAACGAACTCAGATTCCGAATTTTGCTCCATCTCAACGGATTCAGGTTGCAAATGGTGACCGCGGGAAAGTTGATGTTGGACCGGTGCACGACACGCACACTCACGCTGGTATGCCACTGCACGTACTTGTGGAAGGCGTCGTACACCTGACAATTTAGCCAAGCAAAAGGAAAATTTCCACACTACCTAGGTAGGTACAGTATGTATGTACGTACTGTGCTATGCTATTGCTTGGACTCAAACTCAATGAGCGAAGTGGCGCGTACGTAGATGTTACATGACCGAAATCGTATACTGTTATGACTCGTGTATAACCCCCCTTCGTGTATAACCCCCACCCCCCCCCCCCCCCCAAATCGACTACTTAACGTCAATTGCACTCGTGTATAACGCCAGGAGCATAGACGAAGCATTGACCATGTACCTATAGACGAAGCAGGCAAAAGTTGGGAGAAAATTGAAGGTTTCACTTGCACAGAGAGGTGCCTTTTAGCGTTTTCTAGTAAAAACAAAGCCAGAAATTGCCTTGTCAGGAAATTTTGATGCATCTGCCACGCCATGGAAATGCAACCTGTGTAAATATGACGGACTAAAAATGGGATTTTTCCTGCATTTTGCCACCCAACAAGCTCCAGATGTACTTGAAAGAGTACAAACAAGCCTAAATTATCGAGAGGCGGAAAAAGAAGAGCTAAGCTCCACTTTTGATAAATATACTCGTGTATCGGTGTATGACCCCCTTCGTGTATAACCCCCTTCGTATATAACCCCCCAAATGGGCCAGTAATTTTTTGACAACCCCATGGGGTTATACACGAATCATTACAGTATACAAATATCCTTATGCATGCGCGTACCTACCTGATAACTCATGACCAACCAGGCTATGCAAATGCAGAACACCCAGAAAAGTTTGCCGTAGCTTAGGCGGGCGCGTTTGATCCCGGCAAAACCATGCCCGCTGGTGTAATCGCAGAATTTACTGCACAAAATTCGGCGTCTAGATTTTGGGGGCGGTAATTGCTTGTCATTCATAGTGGCAAAATGGACTCGCATGAAGCCCGCAGGAATGGTGGGGTAGACAGCCTGAGTGTTTTGCCAAATGCAAGCATCCGCATCCGCAAAACTCTAGGAGATTATCATGGGTTACTGTAGCTGATGCGTTACAGCAACGGACTTTGAGCTTAGGTGCCGATATGAGAGTGAGATGGCCAAGAGATACCAGTAAATTCGTTTATCTGGGAACTGATCTGGGTTTAATCTTCGAACAATCAATCCTAATTGTGAACGAATTGTAATTAATCACATTTTTCGAAGAACTTCTATACTGTGTAACGTAGGTATAGTAGACTACGGTTGCTACGTACAGTACGTACATGAAAAATGCTGATGCTTTGGATCGGTATTTAGGGCGTGCTATTGACGGGTTGCGCTTAGCGAAGTACGTCGTCGCGAGGTGGCCCCTCCGTATTACATTGTTTCAGTGCAACTTCTGATCGGCGGAGAGCGACGTCGGAACGCAACAGAACAGGAGCGAGCGAAGAAAATAAGAAAGAAAACAATGTGAAGAAAAGCCATTATA
>JASAMW010003018.1:0-25766 GCA_030247985.1 Epsilonema sp. ZAB3_2
TAAAACGCGATGTCTGGAAAGATTCAGTATTGCTGTATAGAACCGCGGACAGGGGGGTAATTTTCAGTTTTCTGCTGATGACGTGAGCTGGTAGCCCAACTGATTTTACGTATTTTACCGGGAAAAAGACCGGGTCGAAAATTCCCACTCCAGTCCCTGAGTATATAAGGCCTCTAAAGTTGACCACAATTTGAACCTTAGTTTTATCACTTTTTCACCCTAGAAATGGGGGTAAAATAGCCCCACAGTGGGGCTTTGGGGCTGTGAATTTGCACACACATAGACCCTATGGGGGTACATATTCAAACAAATTTTGAGCCCTCTAACCCTCTTGGTTCAGGAGTTAAAGCTGTTTTTGCTGAAAATCCAAAAATTGCAAATTTTTCATAATTTTCAAAATTTTGAGAGAGTTAGTCCGTGTGCCCGCTGTTTTATTTCTGAAATATTATAGAGCAGAAAATTCGTGAAACAAGCTAGGCTACATTTGAAAAGAAATTCACCTATGGGAAATTTTCACAGCAAGGCCTTAAAGAGTGGCGAGTACTGCTTTTAAGAGTGTGCGTTTTCCCCACTTTTCCAGATAACTCAACAATATCACGGAAACTCTCTCCTCAAAAGTACCCTATCTTATGTAAAATTTGCATGAAGATTTCGAAAAAAATATTATTGCCCCCAAAAAAGTTAAACCCTAACCCACAAACGTTCCCCCCCCCACAAACGAGTTAGAATCTTTCCTAAGATTATATGCTAGGGGTTAACTTTTTTCCCGCAAAAAAATATTTTTAAAAATCTTCATCAAACTTTACATAAGATAGGCTACTTTTGAGGAGAGAATTTCTGTGATATTGTTGAGTTATCTGGAAAATGGGGAAAACGAAAACTCAAAAAACCCTTACTCGCCACTCTTCAAGGCCTTGCTAAAAAAATTTCCCATAGGTGACTTTCTTTTCAAATGAAGCCCAAACTTGTAGCAAATTTTCTGCTCTACAAGATTCAGAAATAAAACAGAGGGCACACGGACGAACTCTCTCAAAATTTTGAAAATTATGAAAAAATTGGCAATTTTCGGGATTTTCAGAAAAACAGTTTTTTAAGACCGCAAAGGAACGAAGGATTTCATTACTGATACCATGTATCCCTTAAATCGGGCTCGGCGATTGCATTGGTACCACTTTTATGCAAATTTGATACCTCTGTGCCCAGATATAGGCATCTGAAATTCCGCTGTCCCCTTAATTTCTAAGGTTAGCCACAGTATGATGAAATGGACTTTTTCAAATTTCTTTTTGCAAACTATATCAGCGAAAGATGTAGTTTCACATGGTGCCATTTTTATGCAAATTTATGGCTTCTGGATGGAGCTATTAACATTTGAAAAATGCATAATATAGGCATGAAGGAAAAATTTTCCTCAAATCAGCTCATTTTCACAGGTATAGGGTAGTTTTTTACGCTGAATCGAATGAGGCAACTCACAGTGCGCTAAAGTTAACCCTTTGCGAGTTATAACACAAAAAATGTGAAAAATTACTTATTAAACTGCACTATTTTGCATTTTACCATAGTGAATTAGGCATTAATCATGATATACTAGTAAATGGTTGATAGAGCATCTCAGATATATCAAAATGGTATCACTGTATGGCTGTGAAGAAAACGTGCATCAGAAACTATTTGCAACTTAAAAAGGCCACTAACTTTTCACATATTTCGTATTATAACTCGCGAAGGGTTAACTTTAGCGCACTGTGAGTTGCCTCATTCGATTCAGTGTAAAAAACTACCCTATACCTGTGAAGATGAGCTGATTTGAGGAAAATTTTTCCTTCATGCCTATATTATGCATTTTTCAAATGTGAATAGCTCCATCCAGAAGCCATAAATTTGCATAAAAATGGCACCACGTGAAACTACATATTTCGCTGATATAGTTTGCAAAAAGAAATTTTGAAAAAGTCCATTCCATCATCCTGTGGCTAACCTTAGAAATTAGGGGGACAGCGAAACTTCAGAGGCCTATATCTCAGCACAGAGGTATCGAATTTGCATAAAAGTGGTACCAATGCAATCGCCGAGCCCGATTTAAGGTGGATACGGACCCTTTCCAAAATAATAGCGGGGTTGGGCACGGGCACTTTATGAAACATCAAGGGTAGGGTGACTGGATGAAACGTCAATGTACTCAGAGGCAACTTCTACTGTGGCATGAAACATCAATCTCACCAGTTTACCCGCTAGTATGGGTTTCTCGACGTTTTCTTTCGTTGAACAGAGTATACCATAGTAAACAGGCTATATGAGGTCCTATATTCATCGATCTCTTCTGAGACAACCAGGGCGAGTTGGAAAACGGCGAAGTGCTTGTTCAAACGAGCATCACCTGAACTTTTCAACAAGCGTCTGTGCGCACTTTAAAACGGCCTCTATGTTGTGCAAACTTCGTCCAAAGCGTTAGCCCCGAATATAAGGTTTTTCTGGAATAACTTTGCGTAGAGGCAACATAGAGGGGCGCCAGAGGTATCGATCGACTCGTCTCAGTGAGACGAATCGAATGGTATGCTGGATGTTGAAATCTACCCAGCGGTTCGTCCTGTAGCGCCAAATCGCATGTTTTTGGGGGTGTTTTTGAGACGTCGTACTGCGCCAAATACAAACGCTTTTGGGCCGCTCTTTTTATGTATGGATAGACCTAGGTTGGGCCTACTATGAGAGCAAAACTACATGTTTGTATCTGTCCTGTAGCGAGCGCAGCAGCTGCTCAAAGTTGGGTCGGAAAGACTCCGTATCTACCTTAAGGGATACATGGTATCAGCAATAAAATTGTTCAGCCCTTTTTCGGTCTTTAACTCCTGAACCAAGAGGGTTAGAGGGCTCAAAATTTGTCTGAACATGTACCCCCATAGGGTCTATGTGTGTGCAAATTTATAGCCCCAAAGCCCCACTGTGGGGCTATTTACCCCCATTTTAGGGTGAAAAAGTGAAAAATTAAGGTCAAATTGTGGTCAACTTTGAGGCCTTATATCTCAGGACTGGGTGGGAATTTTCGACCCGGTCTTTTTGTAAAATACGTAAAATCAGTTGGGCTATCAGCTCACGTCATCAGCAGAAAACTAAAAATTACCCCCCTGTCCGCGCAATTCTCTATACTACCTGACATCGCATTTTAACACATACCCCGAGGAGCCGTCATTGTAGTCAACAACTTGTTCATTTGTTGTTCGTTTGTTGTCGGTTTTGTTGTCCATTTTTGTATGGTTGCTGTCAGTTCGGACAACAACACTAGAAAAACGGACAACAAACCGACAACAAACGAACAACAGAACCATACAAAAACGGACAAAAAAACGAACAACAAAATGAACGAGTTGTTGACAACAATGACGGCTCCTCGGAGTATGTGTTAAATGCCGCGTTCGTTCACTAGACGTCCGTAAATCCGTAAAGCGTATCTAGGAGTACGTGGCACATCGCAAACAACCGTCTACTCCTAGACCGTTTACGGCGCATTTACGGACGTCTGGTGAACGCGGCATGAAGAGAGATTTAGACTTGTGCACTCGTGCGTATATTTACAGGTGTGCGTATATTTACTATTGCAGCTTTTTGGCAGTTTTTTACTCTGTGGAGGTGAAATTGAGTTTACATTTAGCAAAGTGTACTCAGTTTCACCTCCACAGAGTAAAAAAATGCCAAAAATGCTGCAAATAAATATACGCACACCCGTAAATTTACGCACGAGTGCACAAGTCTAAATCGCCCTTGAAACTTGACCATCACACTTACACGAGTGGGCTCTTCATCGCCATTGATTCCTTGTCTACTCGGACTAACTGCAGTATCTTCGCCACAAAAGCTTCGTCCTCTCGGCACCCACTCAGTCAAATTGCCCGCCAGAATCATTCAGAGTTGTCCTGAAATCAAACATCAAGTGATCATGTTTATCATTTGAACTTTTGAACGAACAAAAAAGAAAGAAACGAGAACGTCTAATAAAAGTCGAAAGCTGCAACTTTCATAAAAGTTTTCATGCAAATTTGAATATTCATCTCTTATTTTATTCTTTTTATTTTCATTGTGAAATAAATAATGAATGAACTTATTTTTTATTTCTTATGTTATTTCAAAATTTTATTTTTCGATTTTTTGAAAAATGCGCAAAAAAAGCGGGTCATACTAAAAGGCGGACACGGACGCGGACGCGGACGCTGTACTAAAAGGCGGACGCGGACGCGGACGCCGTACTAAAAGGCGGACGCATAAAAGGCGGACGCCAATTTCAAAAGGTATGCTCGTGTCTGCCCTGCGGATGCTGTACTAAAAGGCGGACGAACAAAAGACGGACGCCATACCAAAAGGCGGACGCGGATGCGGACGCTGTACTAAAAGGCGAACGAACAAAAGGCGGACGCCATACTAAAAGGGCGGACGCGGACGCGGACGCTGTACTAAAAGGCGGACGCATAAAAGGCGGACGCCTGTTACAAAAATGCGTCCGCGTCCGCCGTTTAGTGAAGAAGCATACATAAAGGCATGCCATAAAAGTGTTGCCAGATGCATGAAAATGCTGCCAGATGTGCAAGTATTGCCAGCTCTTATTTAGTGCTGGTGACAGAAGGTTGAAAGATGTTTTTGTTATAGGCGTCCGCCTTTTGTGCGTCCGCCTTTTAGTACGACGTCCGTCTTTTATGTGTCCACCTTTTAGTACAGCGTCCGCCTTTTGTACGTCCGCCTTTTAGTACACAGCGTCCGTAGGGCAGACGTGAGCACAACGTTTGAAATTGGCGTCCGCCTTTTAAGGTGTTATAAGTTACTGGGCGCTGGGCGCTGGGCGCTGGGCGCTGGGCGCTGGGCGCGGAGGGGTTAACCACTGGGCGCTGGGCGCTGGGCGGTGATGGTGAACAGTAGTATCTGTTTTGCGCAACGCATGAATGGACATGCTTAGGCTTAAGCTTAGGCTTAGGTTGAGGCTAAGGCTTAGCTTAGGTTGAGGCTAAGGCTTAGGCTTAGGTATTGAATGCAGAGGGGTACACCTCAGCCTAAGCCTAAGCCTCAGCCTAAGCCGAAGCATGTCCATTCATGCGCTTGTGCAAAACAGATACTACTGTTCACCATCACCGCCCAGCGCCCAGCGCCCAGTGGTTAACCCCTCCGCGCCCAGCGCCCAACGCCCAGCGCCCAGCGCCCAGTAACTTCAAACACCTCGCCTTTTATGCGTCCTCCTTTTAGTACGGCGTCCGCCTTTTATGCGTCCGCCTTTTAGTACAGCGTCCGCGTCCGCGTCCGCCTTTTAGTACAGCGTCCGCGTCCGCGTCCGTGTCCGCGTCCGCCTTTTAGTATGACCCAAAAAAAGCCACAAAGCAAAAAAACGGAGCTAGTTTATTTTATATAAGTGCAGCTTTTAGCAGTTTGCAAAATAATAAAATTTGTATTTATTTTGAAATTTATAAATTTATTGTTATTCGAGCAACCGGCTACATAACATGTCATGATGTTTCAGTTCCAGTCGATTATGGACATAATTTCATCATATTTTCTCCAGGTAATTTCATCTTATTTTTCCAGGTAATATTCGTTTGCTGTGACTTCAAGTAACGTTTTGCTTTTCTGTGACATTTCCTTCGTTCGTAATTGTTCTTTATTGCAGGCGCCTTTGTACCATATCGCATTGGAAAGTGTGCTGTTGTTGGGAATAATATGGCTGGTATTTCGAAGGTCGTATGGTTCGTATGGCAGGAGAAAACCGCGTCAATTGACACCAGAGGTTCAGCCATGAGTGCATAATACAGTAGGGTACTGTGGGGCAAACCCTCTCATTGGAGTAAACCCAGCCACTAAGTACTGAAAAGTCATTCTTTCTACAGGGTGGTTTTTTTCTCTGATACGATTTTGACCGCCAATTTCAACAGGTTACCCTGCACCGATTTGGCTCAAATTTTGCCCACATATTCCCGAGCGTTTGCCATTTACTTTGTAAAAATTTCGAGTTAAAATGCAGCACTGGTAGTGAGAAACACAGCAGAGAAGATGATATCACAATTTTTCAAGATTTTCACCATAATTTTCCACTACTGCTAAAATTCTTCCATCAAAATTTCGAAAAACATGACAAATGAAAATACTGTTTGCATTTTTTCAAATGGTAAGCGGCTTTCTAGACCCTTCCTGTCCTTGCACCCCCAGAAAGAATGTCAGGAACCATCAAATCTGGTGATTGTGGCTCATCAGCTGATGATGAAACTGATGAGGAGCTGCAGCAATGTTGAGAAATGAGACAATCTCCAAGCAATGCCACCAACCCTATCAATGTTTTTTGACTGTTTCGGGCTTAGGTTCCATCTTGCTGAAACTATTTTGCTCTTAACAAAGAGCCGTTGGGCTCCAAGAAACCGCTTCCTATCATTTGGCAGCAAAAAGTGCAGTGAAAAAGCTCGAAATTGCAATTTTGAAAGGAAGGGGCTAATTCTCACTACCAATGCAGCAGTTTAACTCGAAATTTTTACCAAGTAAATGGCAAACGCTCGGGAATATGTGAGCAAAATTTGAGCGAAATCGGTGCAGGATAACCTGTTGAAATTGGTAGTCAAAATCGTATCAGAGAAAAAAACCACCCTGTACTTGGGTGGCCGTGTTACCCCACCAATATAACCGGATGTACCCCATTGTACCCTATACAGTATATTTTACCCGTTTGGGGCCCTGGGGTATATTCGAAGAAGGGGTAAACGCACCTTACAAGCTGTTCTCGCTATCTAGTTCTTTACCAAAACAACCATGTAGCGTAAGGACAGTACCCGACCTATTTGCATTGGTGACAAAATTGCTTGGCTTTAATAGTAGCGCGCTACAAACGTGGTGAGTAAACTCACGGGGAATTCCCTATAAGTATGTGATGAATGAAGCATAGGGATGCCGGTGAATTCACCGGGAGTTTGAAACTCACCACGTGTGAACACGTGAGAAAAATTTTGCGCTTGGGAGCAAGAAGAAAAAGTCCAAAAAGAAGTACTATGCTGCAAATGATTCGCCCTGTACATACTAAACAAACCACATATCGCATGACATGCCAATCAATTCATTAGCAAGTAGTTGAAATAACCAGCAATTTGTCCCCCGCCAGCCCGAGACCTTGAAAGCGCGCGAGAACAATTTGGAAGCATGGAGGTCTCTACGGTATGCCTATCATTGCTACTCCGTACCAGCATCCATATAGCGTATGAATGACAGGAGCCTGCGCAGGCTCCAGGCTGGGCGAAGGCGAGCAGCTCAAGACACCCAAGGGCACATAACCAATTCCTGGTTGCGTGCAGGAGCCCTAGCATTACCATGCACACATACAACACTGTTTATCTCATGCAGCAGGGGCCATAAGTCTATCCTTCACAATATGTGATGTATGTACTGTATATACCTACGTATTGAGAAAGCAAATGCACGTACCGGGCCTCCGCTAGCTCTTCCTCCGCTTCCACGTGAGATCCAGTGATTCCGCTCGTGTCTTGAACCCATCATGTGTAGCACCAATGGAAGCAGTGGACAAAGTACCCAGTATGAATGAAGCATAGGGATGCCGGTGAATTCACCGGGAGTTTGAAACTCACCACGTGTGAACACGTGAGAAAAATTTTGCGCTTGGGAGCAAGTGAGAATGCTCTACACAAAAAAAACTCGTAGTAGTTCAAACTCACCGTGAATTCACCCTGAGTTTACTCACCACGTGTGTAGCCCGCTAGTGAAAGGCTTGATGTCTTTCTTTTCCCCCATCTTACCCTACTTTTTGCAGGAAGAAGACGAAGTGATTGCAAATTGGAATCCCGAACCGTTGGTACCGGAAACGGACCCAAATCATTATGCGTTGCACCCTGTATACGTTGAAGGGTACGTATGGACGATATGCGGTAACGCGATTGGGTTGGTCGATAGCGACCCCGCGGTATTTAGTGAAACTTTGGATCGGTGTCAGCGGGGTTGTCGACCCTGTTCAATCATCTCGGAGCGAAAAAGGAGTGAGTGAAAAGAAGAGCTGACAACAAATGACGTCGACGACCCCGCAGGCACCGATCCAACCTTTCACTAAATACCGCGGGGTCGCTATCGATCATCCGAATCGCGTTACCGCATGTCGTAAATGCAGGCTAGTACAGGCGTACATACAAACTTATGGCGTGTTCACATTGGAAAGAAATGCGCTCGGCGTACGCCCGGCGCATTCGCTAACTTAGTTGTGTTCTATTTTCAGGAAAATGGGCAAGTACGTGTCGATAGAAGGGAAGGATTATTTGAACCTTGCCACGCTCAATTTTCTTGGTCTTATTGGAGATAGCAGAATAGAGGTACATAAGTAAATGCATATTATTCTTTGTTTAGTAGACGTAGTAGGTAGTGATGTTCCATCCAACGGCTCTTACGGGTACTAGGTAAGTAAAAAGTAATTACCTAGCACCGCTCCCAGGTCAGGTAAGTAAAAAGTAATTACTGTGGCAGATCTGGGCAGCTCCGAGTAAAAAGTAAAATCTGCTGAAAAGTGAAAGTAAAAAGGAAGTAAAAAGTAAAGTTTACCCATACAAAATAAGGAAAGTTCATCAAAATGACTCAGTAAAAGTAAATTTTCGGCCCAATTTTGAAAGCTTATGTTACTTTGGTGAAGGCTTAGCGAAAAGGAACCTTTTTTTGGCACTCGTAATGAGGTAGCAGATTGCTAGTGAAGAAAAATTTGACAGGTTTTCCAGAGAATATGTGCCGAACTTTGACAAAATCAACTGCCAACAACTAGCTTTTACTGCGCCTATGCATGGCAGTAAAAAGTAAAGTAAGTAAAAGTACTTTCCTACTAAAGCAAAAGTACTTAGTAAAATATCTGAAAACAAAAAGTAAAAAGTAAAATCAGGTAAAAAGATCTGAGCTACTCCCGCAGGTAAAAAGTAAGTAAAAAGTACTTTTTGTCCAAAATATGAGAAAGTACCTGGAAAAAAGTACTAAGTAAAGTACTTGGAACATCACTAGTAGTAGGTACACAGGTAGGGCGCTATGAGATAAGTCATATTACTCATAAGTCCGACTTTATCCCATGGTACCGTGTTCCGTTTCCGTGTAAGTTGCGCTTTTTGCCTATTCAGGAAGCAGCTCAAAAAGCAGTGTTCAAATACGGCGTTGGTTCCTGTGGCCCAAGAGCATTTTACGGCACAGTCGGTAAAGAATGTACATTACTGCACATCAGTCCATTCTACCCAGTCTTATCTCTTTTCGGCCATACGACGCCTTGCGCACCAATCTAAACTTATGTACACTCAATACCGCGGGGTCTTCATCGATCAACCCCATCTCGCGACAACGCAACTGGTCCATATTCCCGTTTACACATACCCCGAGGAGGCGTCATTGTTGGCAACACGAAACAGATTTGTTGTCCGTTTATGTATGGGCGTTGTCGGTTTGTTGACGAACGGACAACAAACTGACAACGAACCAACAAACGGGCAACAAATCTGTTTCGAGTTGTCAACAATGACGCCTCCTCGGGGTATGTGTTAAAGACAAGACACCTAGGAGGAAGAAATTGTCCTCTTTTTTCAGATGTCCATCTGGATCTGGAACGGGATATGGCCGCGTTTTTGCGATGCGAATCCTCAGTGCTGTACAGCTACGGCTTTGCTGCGGTAGCCAGCGCTATTCCTTCCTACGCCAAACGGGGTGACGTCATCTTCGTGGACGCAGGCTCCAACTTCGCCATTCAGAAAGGATGTCAGGCGTCGCGCAGTCGCATTGAGTGGTTCAAGCATAATGACGTTGCAGATTTGGAGCGATTGTTGAAGGAACAAGCGGAAAGGGATAGAAAAGTAAGATGCCCAAATTTGGGGGCCTATTCGCTTGGGACTTGGGAGATAATTCGCAAAAATGGGGCTCTATTCGGTTGGGAGATAATTCGCAAAAATGGGTGAAATGTTTGGGGGACAATTCGTATTTTTTGGGGGGAAAATTCGTGAGGGGACTTTTCGTGTTTGGGGGAGAATTCATGATACCACTGTTTTTGCCTGTACTGGGCCAAAATCAGCACCGTATGAGTTGTCTGTCTGAGTTGATTGAAAGAATTGTCCCTTCCTATTCGCTACTTGCGCTAGGAATTATGGGTGGTCGCGAACTGACCCGCTCTGTTTTTTGTGCATTTGTTGATCGGTGACACCGCCGGGCCAGCAAAAAACGAACTAAAAATACGAGGTCTATTCGCGAACACCCATAATTCTTGGCGCAAGTAGCGAATAAACAAAAGGTTTGGAAAACGTTTTGATAATTTACGACTTGCGGTAACGCGGGGTTGGTCGATAGCGACCCCGCGGCATTTAGTGAAAGTTTGGATCGGTGTCTGCGGGGTCGTCGACGTCATTTGTTGTCAATTCTTCTTTTCATTAGCTCCTTTTCCGCTCCCAGATGATTGAATAAGGTCGACGACCCCGTAGGCACTGAACCAAACTTTCACTGAATACTGAGCGGGGTCACTATCGTCCAACCCAATCGCGTTACCGCAACTCATCCATATCTGCGAAAATGCTTGTAATTCATTCGATTGTGTGTTTTGCAGGATCCGATAAAAGCGAAGCGTACGCGTCGATTTATGGTTGTGGAAGGCTTGTACTACAACAGCGGAGACGTGTGTCCCCTACCGGAATTGTTGGCGCTCAAGTGGAAGTACAAGGTGCGCATATTCATCGACGAAAGTCTTTCCATCGGCGTTCTGGGACAGACAGGAAGAGGCATTCTCGAGCATTACAACGTGGACGTAAGAATAGTGCCGCGTTCACCAGACGTAAATCCGTCCGTCCCGTCGTCAACCCAACCATACGTCAACCGTATTACGAGTTGACGGACGGACGTACGTACGGATTTACGGACGTCTGGTGAACTCAGCATAACATAGATATCATGGTTGAAAGGTAAAGTGGCGGTGAGTTCAGAGTTGTTGGGTACTCTGGTCTGGGGCGTAAACCCGGCCATCTAAAGTAAACTTATGATGATGAACCAAATAGCTCATTTGAAAGAGAAACGATTGGTAGAATGCTTGTCTCAATCGGTCGTATGGTTGCTTGCTGAGATATACTAGGTGTCCGGATTTACCCCCGTGTCCGGGTTTACCCCATACTACCTTACCCTCGTTACTTTTCCTGTATCTTTGCAGCCGACAGACGTGGACCTGTTGATGGGTTCACTGGAGAACGCCATCGGTTCTACGGGGGGTTTTGTGGCGGGTCGGCACTACGTCACGGATCACCAGCAGTTGTCGGGCAGTGGCTACTGCTTCTCCGCCTCCCTGCCTCCCCTGTTAGCTGTGGCGGCGGCGGAGGCCTTTAAGATTATCCTGGCGGAACCTGAGAGGCTGGGCAAACTGAGGGAGAATGTCAGGAGGTTCTATGAGGGATTGCAACAGGCGATGGAGGAGAGCGGAAGCGTGTTTCGGATCAGGTACTGTATGTACGTAGGTGAGATATGTACTGCAAGCTACTGTAAAACGCGAAATTATCGGGTGAACTTGATTTTTATTTTGGACCTTTTCAAAATACAAAGTTGGCCCGAACATTTTTACACTACATACAGGCCTACTTGGATATTAGCTTGTTGTGGTGCGCTTCAGACGTGAACTCCGAATTCGCTCCGAATTCGGAGCCCTGACTGACTATGCTTCAACATGTAATACTGTACAACAGGTAATTTTCGGACGCACTTCATTTTCGGACAGAAGGGGGGTCGACTGGTTCAGACCCATTAATTTTCGGACGCAAAGTCTGGCAGTTGCAGTACGACCGACGGCAACCGTACTGCTATTAGAAACTGTATGTACGTATGTACATGGTCCGCAAGGTTGCAAGTGTGTAGGTAGGTACCGCTAGTCATTTTGTTGAGCTTTTGTTTATGCGGATTCTCGTACCTTACCTTATGCAGTAAGTAAAGGCAAAGGGTATCAGTAAAGATACACTGTGTTAATTTGCAACAAAATTATTTAGCATACAATAAGTTCGGACCCATTAACTTTCGGACGCTATTTGTCCGGTCCGAAGTCCGAAAATTAAGTGAGTCCGAAAATTACCTGTTGTACAGTATCTCCGAGTTCGCTTCGAACTTGCTTGCTCCGTTTTTCAGAACGTGCGTGTGAACAACCTAGTTTGTAATTCGATGTCGTACGAGTAATTGACGTTCGTTTCGGTTCAAAACGAACTCATTCCAAGCTCGGAGCGAAATCGCTCGAAGCACGTCTGAAGCGCACCAGTGTCGTAACCTTTTGTTTGTTTATTTGTGAAGAACTCCGATGGGCCAGAGTCCGATGATTCACTTGGTGTGCGGAGGAGAAGAAGAGAGGAGTTATGCGGAGAAGGAAAAGCTATTGGATGCAGTCGTTGCTAAGGTATGTAGAGTAGGGCTAATTAGGCCACTACACTATACAGTAGTACGTGTTGTGCTGTGTTTATTTTGTATGCAGTACCAACCTGTTGAAGGACGGTGCATTATGTACTGGTGGTAGGCTATGTGTGTTTAGGCCAAGGAGCAATTCCTAGTGCTCACAAGAGCCAGGTACCTGGTGGATGAGGAAGTTTTCACTCCAGAACCGAGGTAGCAAAGGCGGATAGGCACACAAGGGCGCTACACACGTGGCGAGAAAACTATCGGGTATTCACTGTAGTAAGTATGCGATGAAGCTTAGGAAGGCCAGTGAATTCACCGTGAGTTTACTCCCCACGTCTGTTTAGTGTTTTGCACTACTGTGTTGATTTACAGTAAACGGCGTGTATTCAGATTCAGTGTGCCTGTCTAAACACTGCTTCAACTACGCATTTTTGCTAGTTACCGGCACATTGAATCGGCCATGCACGATGTACGTAGGTATGCAGGACATGGGCTAAAATTCTTATGTCTTTCAGCCTTCGATTGTGCATCAATCAAGAATTGACAAACGAGGAGTTGGATCGAGCTGTGACTATCATCTCCACCTCACTCAAGGCTGTGACTTCATCATGACTCACATACGTACATAGTCTTCTTACTCCTTTGTTCAAGCTCGAGTGATATCAGGAACCAACTATCTTGCTTAAACGTTCTTGGTTCTTTGTGATACAGTATTCTCAAATCTCACTTTTCGTCCATGATGCACTGCTTGCTGTGTTTACTGTATGCAGTATACAAATTGTTTGTGCCTTGCCTTTTATAGTTTTATGTGCTAACAGCGATTGAGCTAGATCAAAATGTTTAGCAAGCAGAGGATAAAAATTGTATTTGCTGGAAGAAAATAAAGTTGTACGTTCAGGCCGACTTGTTATGTTTATGATAGTAGCGGTTGCGGTACCGAAAGAACAATACCTTTCTGCTTTTATGCAATCTTGGTAACTTTACTGTACCTGTACCTAAACCGGGTCCGCCTTGTAGCTTGTAGATATGGCAACCGTCGTTACGAAATCCATCTGCTCTTGTTCTCGTCAACTGCTGTTTCGCAATATGCCGCAAGGTGTTACCACTGGTCAATGGCGCTGTTATCGACTCTTGATCAAGCCCAGGCGCCCCAACTTCTACCGCGGTATTTACAGAGGGGACGGGGAGTTTGCACGCAAGCATGAAGTACTCGTTCGACAGGAGAAGCTCAATTATCACCCGGGATTGAACGTGAGCAAGAGCTAATAATGTATTGTTTATGGTACTTTTGAGGTAAACCCGGCCACCTAAGCTTCTTTGAACTTGCTGTTTCAGCAAATGATGGACCAAAATACTCGTAGCTCATTTGAAAGAGGAGAGTTCAAGGAATCGATTGGTAGCCTATTTGTCTCAATCGGACCATTGATTGGTTGCTGAGATATGCAGCCCTGAAAGTTAGGTGCCCGGATTTTCCCATGACCGGGTTTATCCCATAGTACCCTACTTCCCGCTTTGCTATTTCTGTGCATGTTCGACTGATTTAAAAAACTGTCGCGTTATCATTCCTGGATGGCCCCAGCGTTTGACCTCGGACAACAGCAAGCTGCTCCCATACCACAGAAAACGAAAAAAATTCGTCGTCTCTGGGTGAACTCGTAACTTTGACTTTTCGGCTGCTCGTGTGAAAGGCAGAAAAAGGTGCCTACAACACCGGGTGTTCCCAGGCGGTCTCCCATCCAAGTACTGACCCGGCCCAACGGTGCTTGACTTGGCACATCGGACGGGATGCCGTATACTCACCGTGGTATGGCCGTAGGCATCAGTCAACCCCCAAAACTCCCCACTTATAGGCGGGGCGTATCGCCACGCTTGCATATACGATAGCAGTGCGTACGTACTGTAGAGTAGTATGTGCAGTGCAAAACAATGTACTAGTAGTGCGTGTCGCACCACTCACTACGCACTATACTCACTAAGGATATTATGGGTGGTCGAGAGCTGACTCATTTTTACAACAGATCGGTAAGGGGAAGGTACACTGAAAAATTGCAAGTACAGAGGGGTCAGCTCGCGACTACCCATAATTCTTTAGCGTAACTGGTCCATGCATGACAATGAAGAATGCTGCCTGCGTCGTTCTAGCGGTTGTAGTGTTGGTGATACCAAGGAGCTATAAGTAGCTCCTATGTACTTATAGCTCCTTGTACTTATAGCTCCTTGGTGATACCAAGAATTTTTGCAGGTTGTCCACACGGTAGAAGACGAGGATCTGGTTCTACGCGCCATGTGCGAAGGCACAGTGATGATAACTCGGGAGTTGGTGGAACCAGATTTTGACCAGAAGGAAATGGAAGAAGCTTACGGCTACAAGAAAAACGTGCCACTGTACAAGCTCACGTTCAACGTTATTCCAACACCACAAATAGCCCGATATCGACTGGTGGATTGTGTATAGATAAAAGTACCGAAATAATGAGTACGGACGGAACGGAACTACTTTTCTGTGCATTTCGTGTGTTGAACCAAGTATCTATAAAAGGCCCTACGGGCCCAAGAATATGTCAGTACCTGGCGTTTGTACTGGCGGCTGGCCCCGATGCTGTGCATTTTCTCCCCTCCCATGTTAGCCTTTTGACTAACAAATTTATTTGTTAGGGTTTTGCTATAATTTGTGCACTTGTTAGTGGAGGACCCTAACATGTTGTTTGTTAGGCTTTTGGTCTAACAAATGTTTTTGTTAGCCAAACGACTAAACAAATTGGGAGGGAGGAAGGGGGTGGGTGTAAGGCGACACTCAGCCACATAGTGGGAGGCGCCACAAAAACTCATGAACTTGATGTTTCAAGTTCACAAGACCTGGGTGGTCAACTCAGGTCGGTATTTACCCAAGCCAGAAAGGTCCGTGTACTAAATTTTGCACATACCTTGAAGCTACGGGTAAATACCGACCTGAGTTGGCCACCCAGGTCTTGTGAACTTGAAACATCAAGTTCATGAGTTTTTGTGGCGCCTCCCACTACCGTATTTACCTGTGCATAGCCCCCCCCCCCCCCCCCCTATGCATAGCCCCCCCCCCCCCCCTATGCATAGCCCCATATTGGCAAAACATAAAAAATGACCCATGCATAGCCCCCCCCCCCCCCCCCCCTATGCATAGCCCCATATGTACTGTACAGTACCTGAACTTACCTACATAAGCTGGTCATAAGGTACCCATAGCCACTCCCACACCAAGCTAAGATACCTATAAGCCTGCTTGGGGGTGTATTGTACTAGAATAACACTGTTTTGCCCTCAATTATGCCCTAAAACACGTGCTCTTGACCTAAAAAATATGCCTCTACGGGCATAATTGAGGGCAAAACAGTGTTATTCTAGTACAATACACCCCCAAGCAGGCTTATAGGTATCTTAGCTTGGTGTGGGAGTGGCTATGGGTACCTTATGACCAGCTTATGTAGGATGGGGCTATGCATAGGGGGGGGGGGGGGGGGGGGGCTATGCATGGGTCATTTTTTATGTTTTGCCAATATGGGGCTATGCATAGGGGGGGGGGCTATGCATAGGGGGGCTATGCACAGGTAAATACGGTAGTGGGAGGCGCCACAAAAACTCATGAACTTGATGTTTCAAGTTCACAAGACCTGGGTGGCCAACTCAGGTCGGTATTTACCCGTAGCTTCAAGGTATGTGCAAAATTTAGTACACGGACCTTTCTGGCTTGGGTAAATACCGACCTCAGTTGACCACCCAGGTCTTGTGAACTTGAAACATCAAGTTCATGAGTTTTTGTGGCGCCTCCCACTATGTGGCTGAGTGTCGCCTTACACCCACCCCCTTCCTCCCTCCCAATTTGTTTAGTCGTTTGGCTAACAAAAACATTTGTTAGCCCAAAAGCCTAACAAACAACATGTTAGGGTCCTCCACTAACAAGTGCACAAATTATAGCAAAACCCTAACAAATAAATTTGTTAGTCAAAAGGCTAACATGGGAGGGGAGAAAATGCACATCATCGGGGCCAGCCGCCAGTACAAACGCCAGGTACTGACATATTCTTGGGCCCGTATGGCCTTTTATAGATACTTGGTTGAACACATACCGCGACAAGCCGTCATTACTGTTGCCAACAAGTCGCTCAGCTGTTGTCGATTCGTTGTTCGTTTGTTGACGAATCAACAACACCCATATATTCGTCAACAAACGGACAACAGCTGAGCGACGTGTTGTCAACAAAGACGGCTTATCGCGGTATGTGTTAAACTTGCAAGAATGACGTTTCGTCAACTCTTATTTACTTCCACAAACAGCTTCATCACTTCACAGTTGTTCAGCTTCTTCTCCGTCTGACAATTCTAAATCCTGCACCACGTCTTGATAATCAGGCAGTAAAATATCAGAGAACTTTGCTGTATTATTCTGAACCACCGCCTGTGCTTCTTGCTTCACTTTACTCGCTCTCTTTCGCTTTCTCACGGGTGGTGCTGCTTCATCTTCTTCAGCACCTGACGATAACGGTTCTTCCTGCAAATAATACATATGATAATAATGATATCAATGCTCATGCATGTTGCAGTATAGTATATACCCCGTTAGCGTTCAGACGAAATTAGTCATCTAATTGATTAGATGACTAATTTGAATTGGTCATCTAATTCTCAAATTCGTCAACAAATTTTAGTCATCTAATTTTAGGAGACTAATTTTTTTCATAGGGCTCAATTTTTCCGTTCTGATTCTCTTCCTCCTCCCTCACACTTTTGGCTGACTGCCAACAAGACCATACAACACAGTGGGCAGCTCCTACTGAATATGACAGCATGTTTGCATACCAATTTCGGCACTTTGAGTTTAGCAATTAGTCATCTATTTCCAAAATTTGTCAACTAAATTTGGTCATCTCCACTAGATGACTAATTTTTTGGGGGTGGACACATGTGTCCAGTTGAACGCTAACGGGATACGTACGTACGTATGTACATATGTGCTATATCGTCGGTCCATTGAGAGACTGAAGATTTCCAAAAGTCGCTAAAAGATGATTTTGCGTGAAATGCACGGAAATTTCATTTATCCGTGTTGCCCAAAACACTTTCAGCGACTTCAGAATTCTCATGCTCGTGCATTTTGCTGTAATAGTACAAGTGTAGCTTGCTCGCATATGCATACGTACATTCGCCACGGTACGAGCCTTGACAAAGAAAAATTATCGTATTTACCGGTTGCAAAAATTGAGAGGTCCTATATCGAGCTATGCATAGGAGGGGCTAGGCGCTACGCATGGGACACTTTTTGTTTTGCCATGGGGCTATGCATAATAGGGCGGGGGGCTATGCACCGGTACATATGGTACGTACGTACACCACCTTCTTCACCTTTTCTTCCACCTCCGGGTTCATTTGCCCTGGCACAGTAGGTGGGTCGTCAGAATAATTCTTTGTTTGCTGCTGCATTAGCTTGCTCTGTCTTTCTTCCGTTTTCTCCCAAGCAGCAAAAAATCGCTTGAAAGGACTGTCTTCCAATCTGAGCTCTACTTCCAGTGCTTCCTAGATAGAACAAAGCAATCAGCATTTTCTCTACCTTATAAAAATATTGTTACATACTGCGTACCGCCTACATATGGCAATAGCGTCCGAGGCTATAGTCTGGCCAATAGCAGTTGACACTTGGACTCAAGGCGAGTTGCGTAGTTTGCATGTACTTCTGCTAAATAGGAGTACACGAAGCGTGGACAGAAATCCGCATTTGTAAATCTATTTTACGCAACGCGCCTTGAGTCCAAGTGCCAACTGCTATTGGCCAGACTATAGTAGTGTACGTCAATAGGAGACGAGTTTACTTACATAGCCATATGTCCCTGAGCCAGCAGCTGGTGGTGAGCCTAAAGTCTACTGTGACCGAGGGTAGCGGGTTCGATACCCGTTCCGCCCTAATTCTCTCCCCTTTTGGGGCCCGGCCATCGCCACACGGAACGCGGTACGTCGCAATATTATGCCGACCATTCTTCAATCAGTAGGTTCTGTATTTATCCGACTATTCTTCAATCTTCAACAGTATTTATTTATGTACCTACTGTACGTACTAAGATAGGCGAGTGCAGTACAAAATCGTACCATCATGCGCATATCGCTCAAGTTCACAGCTCTGGCTTTGCGAAAGCGGGCGACGAAGTCTGAATGTTCTTGCACGGTCTGGATCAAACTTCGAAACTTACGCCCGTAGTTGCCAACCTTACAGTCCTTGCAAAAGTGACGTAGCTGAAATAAAGAGCAGATTACTACGCGTATTCGCATCGTTTGGCAGTAAAGTACGTGTATGTACAGTACTGTAACGTACTCCGTACGTATGGCAATAGCTTCCGAGGCCAGTAGTGTACGCAAACTACTAAGGCCACTTTAGCCAAGTGTCAATGTCCCCGGACAGGTACCTGGTGGTGTGCCTAGTCCACAGCTGTGTCCGAGGGTAGCGGGTCCGATTCCCGTTCGGTCCTATTTCTCTCTCCCCCTTTTCGGGGCCCGGCTATCGCCATACGGAACGCGGCACGTCACAGTACAGAACTGTACGCAGGGGTATACGGTCATAGTAAGTTGGGGCGTTATTACGCCCCAGTTCAAGGTTCTACGCCCCAAATTTGGGCGGCTAGGGGCGTAAAATTTTCAACCCACCTTCACCGAAAAATATTTTTCCTGCGCTTGTAATGATGGCAGAACTGCGTGAAACGGCGATTTATGGCATTATCTGTGTCTGCGGTAAGTAGGAGCGGTCAATGTGAGGTCATAATAATCCTTTCGATTCTGTTCCCTCGCCTCACTTGACCTCACTTTTTCCTTGCTTGCGCATACGTAGCGACTTTAGTGAGCGAAGGACGAGAGCTCACTTCGCTGCATTCGCCCCTACCTCTTTTGTCGTGTCAGGCACAGGTAACACAGCACAATACTTTGTGGCCAAGGTGGCCTCAGAAGCTCGGAAAATGCATCATTTGGTCTGATAAGTAGAAAAATTTTTCCCGGGGGGCGCTGCCCCCCGGACCCCCCGCTGGGGGCTCCCGCCCCCAGACCCCCGTTCTTGGGGGGGCTCTGCCCCCCCAAACCCCCCTGGGGCTCGCTCCGCTCGCCCATATGTCCTCCCTCTCCTACATTTTACGCCCCAAAAATTTTAGGTCACCGTTATACCCCTGTGTACGTACGGTACGACACGACACAAGCGCGTACCTTTGCAACCACAGGTATGATCGTTTCCACAAAGGAGACACTGTAGGCGGAAGCGTTCAATCCGTGCAGAAAGAGGCAGTAGGCCCTTTCCACAATTCCGTCTCTCACTCCTCTCTCCTCCAGTTGGGCTTTGCTCAGCTTCAGCATGAGGCGCAGATCCACAGGTTTCCCACTTCGAGCGTGCTTCTTGTTCAGCAGGGCAGTGTTGGACAAGGGCTGCAAATACGAAAAGTCATCACGTCACGTCAATAAGGTAGTGTTGTACGTATAGGTAGGAAGTACCATAAAGCTTACTAGGGGAGTGGGAAGCATGATAAGTACTGAAATCACGGTATTTTCGGGGCTCCGTTTCGATGGCTTTGAGTAGGCGACCAACCAGAATAGCGGTTGGCGGCATCAGTTCCATATACAGGGTGTTCCATAATATACTCACCGGCTGTTTGTGTCTCTATCTCCACAGTGGGGTGTCATTTTCAAATGCGGTCTTTTGCAATTAGTAGCCAAGGCTTCAAAGTTTATGCAAGCAAAATTTCAACTTTCTAGAGCAACAGGAAGTGGCTCAAAACAACTCAGAAAGGCTGACCGCAGAAATATAGGATTTGCCTTATATTTACCACAATAAAGAGCATATTCTACCATCCAAAAGCAAATACATCTTCAAATCCTATTCAATATCCCATGAAAGACGCGGCAGAACCAAATGTACTGCGCCATTGTGAAGAAAATTGAAGAAACTCATCCGTGGAGTGCTAACTTCGGCCTTAAAACCGGGGTTTAGCCCCATAGTGAAAAAAACGTGAATTTTTGTGTCCAAAAGTTTGAGCTTTCATAACTTCCTTGATAGAAGGACTATATGGCTGAAATTTTACCTGCATAAACTTTGAAGCCTTAGCTACAAACTGCAAAAGAGCCTACTGAAATTGAACGCTCCGCTGATGAATGAGAGGCACAAACATCCGGTGAGTTTATTTTGGAACACTCTATATGTACACGTATCATGCTTCCCACTCTCCTAAGCTTTATGGTACTCCTAGTAAGGCATTCACAATGTATTGTATGTAGTAAAGAGTATGAGATAATAACCTAACAAGAAAACAAACGATGTAGTGCGTACTGTATCTACCTCCAAAATGAGCGGCAACACTGGGACGTACAAGGACGAAGCACTCATCAGATCTAGCAGCACTTTTGCACAGTGAAACCGCAACGGATAATACTTGGGGCTCGGAATCAATCTGCAATGCAATACACACCAAGTCGGAGTATGAAAAGAAGATCATTACGGTACTGTGGGGTAAACCCGGCCACCTAAGCTCCTTTGAACTTGCTGTTTCAACAAATGATGAACCAAACAGCTCATTATTTGAAAGAGGAGAGTTCAAGGAATCGATTGATATCCTATTTGTCTCAATCGGTTCATTGGTTGCTGCCGACATAAGCAGCGCTGAAAGTTAGGTTGCCGTATTTTCCCATGGCCGGGTTGCATAACGCCACAGTGATAGTACCCTATATCGTATACAATCATCATCAACATCCATGCCATGTGAGCTCTGTCTCTTGTACGTACTCACTTGGCACAACCGAACGCCAATTGAGCCAACGGGTAGACCAAACCGGCTATTTTCTCATCTTCGTTCAATGCTGTCAAAACCACAGACCAGAGGTACAGACATTGGACGAATTGCCAATTGTACACAGCTTGAACCAGGTCCTAAAAGGCAATAATAAGCACATGCCGGCACATAAATTTAGGACACTCATTGTTTTAGTACCCTATTGTTCGTCCAGCGAGTTGTCTTTCTCTGTGTCTATGCCCGTGGTGTGCAGGGGAGAAAAATCCACGAATAAGCTTCCATTTTACGCAGCACGAGCAAAGGCCCAGAGACAATTCTCAAAGGAGAGAATATGGACCAGTTGCGTTGTCGCGATGGGGTTGGTTGATAACACCCCGCGCGGTATTTTGTGTAAGTGGAGACAAGGAGCTCCTTGGTTTCGTATGGATTGGTGCCAACACTGCCAACAGGGTCGTCAACATTGTTGAGTCATCTGGGAGTGGAAAAGAAGCGAGTGAAGGGAAGAATTGACAACGAATGGCCCCGCAGCTACGCAACTGGTTCATAAAGGATGTGTAATGGGTGGATGCCGCGTTCACCATACGTCCGTAAATCCATAACATCCGACGTACGTATCTTAGGAGTACATGGTCCTTTGCGGTGTCATGTAGGGTACTGTGAGGTAAACCTGGACACGGGGGTAAACCCGGACACCTAGAATATCTCAGCGACCAGCGACCGATTGTGAGAAGTGTTCTACCAATCGATTCCTTGAATTCCCCTCTTTCAAATGAACTACCATGTTCATCAGTCCGGGTTTACCCTATAGTACCCTACTCCTAAATACGCCGGACGTCACTGAGGTACGGATTTACGGACGAATGGGATGAAGGCGGCATGAAACCTTCTTCTTTGAAATCATGGCATTTCTCAGATGAATGGCCAGTTGGCGAATGTAGACAAAGGCGTGTCTGTATGCAGCCTCTTTGTCCAGTGCGCAGAGTTCAGCGAAGGAGCGCTGCATGAAGCGAATCAGCGGCCACCCGTCTGCCGTCACCGCCTTACTATGTTGAACGTACGAAAGGTACATGGACTGAAAGGAAAAAAAAACAGACACTGGCCCGCCACAGACGTGAACTCCGAATTCGCTCCGAATTCGGAGCCCTGACTATGCTTCAACATGTAAATCCTCCGAGTTTGCTCCGAACTCGCTCCGTTTTTCCAAACGTCCGTGTGAACTGCCAAGTTTCAAACTCGGAGACGTGTGAACCACCGAGTTTCCTCCGAATTCGGAGCCTTCTTGAAGCCTTCTCGGAGGAATCTCGGAGCGAAAAAGTTGGAAACAGAGCAGTAATTTACGACGCGGCGCGTATGGCATAATCATTATAGACCGCACAGAACCTGCAGTGCAATGTACGCAAGCATAATATGAGGAGAGAAGTCATCGCAGGTCTCTCCTTTGTTCAAGGAACAGCAAGCAGCAGGCGAACGCAACAAACACTGTATATCATTATCATTGCGCTGCGCTGTCCGCTCTCTTCTGTCTCCTTTCCCCGTTCCCGAAGACAGAGAGAGGGAGCGCTGCGCTTGTTGTTTCATTTGTGTGTGGCGTGTTGGCTATCAGCAGCGGACAGCGCGCGGCGCGGGCAAGTTGCATGCTTTCTCTTTCTCCGTGTGTGGAACGAAGCGCGCCGTGTTTTATTGCTGCAAAAAATATATCGTGTGAACGACCGAAAAAACTCGCCGAGTTTGTACGGAGGGAAAATGATTACGTGTGAACAGCCGAATTAGGCTCCGAATTCGCTGCGAATTCGGAGCGATCTCGGAGCGAACTCGCTCGGAGCAAACTCGGAGCACGTCTGTAGCGGGCCACTGGTGCGCTTCAGACGTGCTCCGAGTTTGCTCCGAGCGAATTCGCTCCGAGATCGCTCCAAATTCGCGGAGCGAGATTCGGCTGTTCACACGTATCCGTACAAACTCTGCGAGTTTTTTCGGTCGTTCACACGTACAATAGATATTTGTTGCATCAATAAAACACGGCGCGCTACTTTCCACACAGGGACTTATAATAGAGAGAAAGCGAAGGCAACTTCCCCGCGCGCTGAGCGGCTGGCTGTCCGCTGCTAGCCAATACGCCACACGGAAATGAAACAACAAGCGCAGTGCGCCCCACACCCTCTCTCTCTGTGTTCGGGGACAGGGAAAGGAGAGAGAAGAAGAAGAGAGCGGACAGCGCAGCGCAGCGCAATGATGTACTGTGTTTGTTGCGTTCGCCTCGCTGCTTGCTGTTCCTTTGAACAAGGAGAGACCTGCGATGACGTCTCTCCTCATATTATGCTTGCGTACATTGCACTGCAGGTTCTGTGCGTTCTGTAATTATGCCATACGCGCCGCGTCGTAAATTACTGCACTGTTTCCAACTTTTTCGCTCCGAGATTCCTCCGAGAAGGCTCCGAGATGGCTTCGAGAAGGCTCCGAATTCGGAGGAAACTCGGTGGTTCACACGTCTCCGAGTTTGAAACTTGGCAGTTCACACGGACGTTTGGAAAAACGGAGCGAGTTCGGAGCGAACTCGGTAAATTTACATGTTGAAGCATAGTCAGGGCTCCGAATTCGGAGCGAATTCGGAGTTCACGTCTGTGGCGGACCAATGGTGCGCTTCAGACGTGAACTCCGAATTCGGAGCCATGACTATGCTCCAACATGTAAAATCACCCCGAGTTCGCACCGAACTCGTTCCGTTTTCGGAACATGCGTGTGAACAACCGAGTTTGTAATTTGGAGATGTGTGTGTGAGCAATTGACGTCCGTTTCGGTTCAAAGCGAAGTCATTCCAAAGTCGGAGCGAACTCGCTCGGAGCAAACTCGGAGCATGTCTGAAGCGCCCCACTGCCAATAATTTCAACAATGGCAAATTCACATTGGAACCCGACGTATGCTGAGTGTGGCAACGACTGTCCACACCTGTACATACTGTATGCGCCAAGCCATGGACATGGATACGCCGAGCGTACGCCTAGCGCATGTCTCCTACACGTGAATATGCTCTTCACACGATCACACAGAGCGCGGGTCACATTACAATGCGCAATAGATGGAAGGTCACCTCACACTCTTTTGGACACTGGAAAGAGCTGACCCTTGTGACCTTCCAGCTATTGTAGTACCATATAAAATTGGGTGGGGCATATGTACCTTGATAGCTGCTTCCATTAAGCTGGCATCCCTTCTGAGCAAACGTGTAATGTTCAGGAACGCTATCACTCTTGCTTTCTCATCTTTGCGGGCCCAAATTTTCGTTAAGAGCTAAAAATAAAGGCGACATAAGTGACGTGTGCACATAACACACACAATTCACATACAGAAATGCTCTACATACGTGCGAACAACAAAACTAAACTGCACGCTGATGCTTAGAAATAACATGTCAACATGTCATGCAATCGCACTACTGTATTCTTTTCTACATGAGCTAACCTTGAGAGCTTGTTTGGCCAATTTTGGAAAGGCAGAATAGAGCACTTCCAAGCGCCCCATTTGTTTAAGCGTAACACAAATTACGTCAGCGTCTTGTAATTCGCCAAGCAACTGCAAAAAAACGGATAGTCGAATATAAGGGAAGAGGACTGGGTATTTACTTCCTCCCATGTTAATGGTTTCGTGCAACGTGGTCCTTTACTCCAACAACCGACTACTATTCGTCAGTTGCGCTCAGCATTATTATGGGAGGTCGCTAGCTGACCCCTCTGTTTTAACACTGTTTTTCAGTGCCTTTTTTCTCTTACGCGCTCACGCGTAAGAGCTTTCTATAGGTGGCTTTTCAGCCCATGTTGTAGGGCTTTCGCGAAATCGGTTTTCCAAATTTTCACAGTTATGTATGCGTTGTAGCATATATTTAATGTTTTTGCATTTTTCTAAGTATGTATTGAGGGATACGCAATCTTTCGTCTGTTCCTACGTATGTAGGGAAGATACGCAAAGTTTCGTCTTTTTCCTACGTATGTAGATAGGATACGCAAAGTTTCGTCAATGGTTATTCAGTATTGGGTTGTGTTGAGAGCATAGATGAAATAAAAATTCCGACGGAGGTAGGATTTGAACTCATAGACGAAGTATCAGAACACAAAAAGGTACCAATTGGGCTATCGCGACGATTACTGTTATTTTGCAAACTGCTGAATAAGTAGGCGGTGATTTTGAGTATAAATTTGCATAAGAGAGAAGTTTTGTCTGTTGTTGCGTGTTCAGACATGTTTCTGTTGTGCATAGGCAGTGTGTAGGCGGAGTAAGTATTGATTTTCTGTGGAGAGTAGAGTGAGCGGGGGTGTGCGTAGGTGGGAGGAATGTTTGTTTGTTGAGATGTGTTTGGGCAGGTTGATATAGCTGCGCTGGCAGGTGTCCTGCGAGGTACTATTTTTGCAGTGCGCAGAGAGAGTGTATTGATTGACAAAGATGGGTGCAATAGTGGGGCGGGCGTGCGTGTATGGCAGACAGCGAGCGGTAACTACAAAGAGTGAGTGGGAGCTTGTGTGGCAGGCAACAAGCAAGGGCTGATGGAAGCGAGGGAGAGTGGTGAGAAGAGCTCATTGTTGTGTTTTCAATAGGAGCGATAGGCAA
>JASAMW010003019.1:0-29358 GCA_030247985.1 Epsilonema sp. ZAB3_2
CTCTCAATTTTTACATACCCCATGGCTATGCACCGGTAAATACGGTAATTGTATTTACCGGTGATAAACCCCCCAATGCATAACCCCCCCCCCCCCAACCAGACCCCCTATATCGGCGAAACATAAAAAATGCCCAATGCATAAATCCCCCCCCCCCCCCTATGCATAGCCCCATATGTACAGTACAGTACCAGAAATTACCTACGTAAGCTGGTAATATAATACCCATAGCCACTTCATACCAAGCCAAGGTGCTCGATAAGCCTGCTTGGGGCGTATTATAATAACCGTGTTTTGACCTCAATTATGCCCTAAAACACGTGCTTTGACCTAAAAAAATATGCCCCTGCGCACCTCTCAAAAACATAAAAAATGCCCCATGCATAACTACCCTACTGCATACCGCCATATGGGACCTCTGAATTTTGCATACCCCATGGGGCTATGCACCGGTAAATACGGTAGCACAATGAGAACGTATGTGTGTTACGTGCAATTCCGCACGTACCTACGTATGTACGTATATACAGGGTGTCTCATAGCAAACCGTCCACCTTCCCGTGCATGTAACTCTGGAACCACACCATAGATTTTAATGCGGTTTTCTATTTTGTAGCCAAGAACTTCAACTGAGATCTGTACAAAATTTTAGCTTCCTAGGCCCAGTGGAAGCTGCTCAACACCTTTCTCCTCCAGTGGTCAAAAACAAGGTTTTTCGACTGGGAAGTGCCGATTTAGGGGTAATTCTGTGCATGATTCATAAGAAAATTAGCCTCGAAATGAAGAAAGATGTCCGAAATGCTAGGAAATGTGTACCTCATACATTATCCCCAGTGCCAGCATAGCAAACGCATGAAACAGGGTATCTTGAAAAACTAAAACGATATCTTCTCCATAAATAAGGAAAACGTCGATTTGAGCTCGAGATCAAACCACGAATACATAGTTGAAATTTTGTATACTTACTTGTTGAAGCCTTGGCTACAAAATAGAAAAAACCGCATGAAAATCTAAGGTGTGCTCCAGTTACATGCACATAGGTGGACGGTTTATTATGAGACACTCTGTATACGTGCATAAATGTCGCGATATTTCCATCATTCTTCAAGGTATGAATGATACAGTACAATATAGCAACAGGTTAGTCCTGAAGAAAGACACCATGATTAATTCTTCCTTATTTCTTCTGTCATTCTCCTTTTTAGCGCGCTTAGCAGCACTGGCAGCGGCAAACATCTGAAAGAAAAAGTTCTTGATAATGTACTTACGCATACGCTGCCAAACGACGTCGAACAGTAGTAGCTTTGCATTTTTTCCACTCTATTGATGCGCGGCCATTGTATGTGGCAACCGGCATCGCTACATCCATGTTCATATTGCTTATTATAGCTGTACAACTCAGCTACAATACGGTAGGTTTTCCTGATTGTTGTGCTCCACCTCGTGCCAGTGGCTGTCCTCTGTAATCCATGGGAGGAGCAGTAGCAGTTTGGTTGCTGCCCAGCATTGTTGCAGATGTAGCAGGATGAGAAACCTGCAAATATTTTTGGATGTTGAAGTTTTAGTATAGGAATAGTGTACGCAACCACTAGTGTATGTAAAACTACAGTACCTGTGAACGTTCAATAGGCACCTGTACTTGTGCTCCTGCCATCCCTGGTGGTAACTGATACCCCGGAATGCTGCTCTGACCGAAGCTGAAGTTGCCTGCTGCACTGGGATACAGTTTTGAGAAGGATTCCGATCACCCTGCCCTGCATAGCTCGGAAGCCGGGTTGGTGGTGGGGTTGAGCTGGCATTCCCTGGGAGAATGTTGACCAGCCATCGAACAAAGGGCGGGAGTTACGGGGGGAAGTTTCAGAGCCGGCGAGAGCAGCTGCTGCTGTTGTCCAAACAGCGAAGTCTCTCCAAGGCTGCTGAATGCTGTGCAGTTGAGCGGAGCCACTGGACACGGATCCGTCTTTTGAGAAAAGTGACGGGGGAAGCATCGGCTGAGTCGCTCTAAGGGTAGCTCCAGAAGCAGAGCGTCTTCTTTCCTCTGGTGCTCTCCTCCTCCACCTCCTCCTCCTCCTGTGTTACTTCTCACGTCGATTACAGTGGGTGGCGGAGGGTCCAGACTTACTTGCTGCTCCTCACAACCATCACCGCGGCTGCTGACAGTGGCTCCTAACAGAAGATTGGCATAAACAACAACCCAGTAAATCGTGCTGAAGATTCCTCACAAGACAACATATATGCTTGCATGTACATACGTACATATACCAGTACATACAGACGTATGTAGGTATGGGGTCTGTTGGGGGTATGTACACAATACATCCCCAGCCACCAATTTTGAGAAATTTTACATAATCCCATAATTTCCATAATTCGAATAATTTCTATATTTTTGGGTATAGGCTATGTACTGTATGTCTTTCTGGGGATATGTTTCTGCCAATTTTAAGTCAGCCTGTCATACTATGTAGTATTTATCGTGTAAAGACCAATACCAAGTAGGCGCGTTGCGCTGTAACAATCTTCCTTTTTCTCCGCGCATCCTAGCATTTGCAGCGCAGTTCCAGCCTACATGGTAAAGACAAACTTTTCACACATTCGCCGCGTATGCCAAGAATTATGGGTGGGAACTATCATTACCTTTGCAACCCATCTCTCTGAGCTGTCAGGCCATTGCATATCCTGGGAAACCTTTGATGGCTCAGTTTGCTCTGCCATCTTGTTGTCAAAGAAAGTACAGCACCCGCTTAGAGAAGAGTTCCTTCTTGGAGGACGCTCTATAGGTCAAGCGGCAGGGATATGCACATCCAGTGTATCGCGCACTCGCCAGTTGGCCAAAGCCGCAAAGGCCTTGTTCATGAAGTAGCGAAAATTACGCAGCTGTGAGCCGCCCACTGGTAAACACCGGAAGCGCATGAGGAAGGACAGACGCAGCGCCTACAGCAAAAGAAGTGCTATCAAAAATATATAATTGGGCTTAGAGGAAGAATGGAGTACACAGTGTAAACGAAGGAGGCAATCACTGACCCATATTGGACCAATTTATGAGGAATCTAAACCACGCCATCTACACACACAAACAATCTCGCAGCGCATAAACAGTGCTTGTCAGAGTGATTGTTTGTGTGTATGGATGGCGTGGTTTAGATTCCCAACAGTGCTCCATTCTTCCCCTAAGCGCAACACACCTTGAGTTCCACAGCGAAGTATTAGTAGCTAGCTAGACTTATGTAGGACCTAAAAGCATTGATCCAATCCAAACAGCACAAATAGGGTTCCATTCTTAGCAGAGATGCATAAAATAGTGTATCACTAACCTCTGAGTAGAGCAGTGCCAAGGCATGAAAGGGTGTTTCGGCGTAATCGAAATCAAAACTCCAACAGTAAAACAAGTCCGTGGCCAAAATGTCGGTTCCACCCGTTCATACAGGGTGCTCAAAACCAGACGCACACATCCATTTCTGCCGATAAAGGCAATCACGCACCAAAAAATACTCTCCAACTTGACAAAGAGCCAAAAAATGAGGTTGCCCACGATTACGTGTACTACGTAGGGTACCATGGGGTAAACCAGGCCATGGGGTTAACCGGCAACCTAAACCTCCTGTGAACTTGCTCTTTTCAGCAGATGGAGAATCAAATAGCTCACTTGAAAGAGGAAACTCAAGGAATCAATTGATTTCATGATGCTTGTCTCATATCGGTCCACTGGATCCTGAGATATGCAGCCCTGAGCTTGAGTAGCTGGCTATTCTCATGGCCGGGTTTACCCCATTGTACCCTATCGCGTAAGGTTGCAATTATAGCGATGTGATGTGACAAGGTTTTGAAAGCACCCTGTAATTTTCCGGAAACTAAGCGCCACGCCAACTTTCCAATGAGCTCGGCATCGGTTTCTTCCAATGGCCCATCATCTGCATTATGCCGAGCCAATCCTTGTAGCTCCTTGATGATACGAGGATAGCAGAAGAATCGCACAGGGGCATCCCAAGGCTGAGGCGTCTCCAGATGGATCAAAGTGCTCCCGGGACCCTTCGTTCAAGCACAGCTCATCTTCATAGGTAGCTGGGACAAGCACCCCAAAATCACGCACCCTGAACCAGCCTTCTGTTTCACCCACAATCATCAGCAAGCGTCTAGCATTGAAGGGTTTAGTCCTGTCAATTTTGCTAGCCACTTGACAATACTGCTCCGGTGACAAAATGCTGGAAGGTTTCACACTGTCCGACAGCTGATCATCTGCTACAAGCTGCTGGTAGAGAGCAGACCAACATTCCAACCCTGCTGTTCAAACACGACTTCAAACCTCCACGCACGGTGGTCTGAAGATTCTTGAAGGCATCGTCAGGATTGTAGGGTACTCGCATAGCTCCATGGCAATGGAGTTCAGGATTGAAAGGGATGAATATGGTGCTACGCGGCAGGTTGTGCTTGCTTTGCTTCACGCCAACTCCCGACTTTTTCCCATCCTTCCGCTTCTCCTCACTTTCAATATCAGATGTAGTTTCTTTCTCCTCCTCATCGTACTTTGCTTTCGGTTCTTCCACTACTTTGTCAGCTGGACTAGTGGAACCTCCTTTCCTTCGCTGTCCATCATCTTCTTTGCCATCGTCTCCAGCTCCACCAACTCCACTGGAAGAAGCACCAGCTGCCACTGCATAGCTAGATGCAGGAGAAGATGCTGTCGCAGATGCCCCTGTCACAGAAGCTGATGCATCCAGAATGTTCGATGAAGTTGATTGGGCATCTTCCTCAGAAATACTAGCGTAATAGTCGCTAATTCGTTGCAGAATATCCAGTGATTTCGATGTAGCAGCTCTTCGCCTCTTTTCCAAATGAGACAGCTTTGTCAGCTTTGATAGAAGAATGCTCGTTGATTCCTGACATGAACTTTTCGAACCTTCTCCATTGGACTACTCTCTCAACTAAATGTGCGATAAAACGCCAATGTTTGGCGACTTTTATCGCCAAATGATTTTGCGAATTTTGGACACTGCGCTCATTTGGCGATGCTATCGCCAATATTTTGCGGTATTATGTCCTACTCTTGCTTCAGCAGTTTGTCGCCAAATTTTTGCGATGCATGAGACATGACGCGAATATTTTGCGATACGTTTATTCATTTATTACATAATATTGGTATTATTGCGCATGCACACACATTAGATAAGCTGAAATGACGGAAATCAGATACATCGCACAACACGAATCGTCTCAAATAGCATATCAGACAGCTAAAGTTTATACAGAAAGATATATAAGCTACATGTTCATACCCCACTTGTTCCTTATGGTCCCATACACTTATAGGAAACGAAGAATCGGGTCTTTAGCAGGCTAATATTGCTTGCTGTCTTCTTTCTTGACGGCTGCTTTTCTCTCCACCTCCTGAGTTCCATCAGATAAGTACCGCTACCCATACGTAGCTTCAAACGGTTGGGTCATTTCAACTTGAGAAGAAAGGTAGTATCATCCATTCAGAGATTTGTAGCGGTCAAAACCCTGAAAGAAAGTTGTAAAATATTAGCTGGTTCGATTACTCACACACTACTACATATTAATTTTCAGGAAAGGAATTGAATACATAGTACTGAAAAGGTACGTACTGTACACTATGCAGGCCGACAACCGATATCCTACCTGAGAAAGAAACGACGAAACACGGATCCTTTGATTTTTCAATCAAGATTTCCTTCAATATAATTCCTCCTTCATTGGTTCTGTCCTAGACATTTCGAGATGAATAAATATTTCGAAACTACAAGACTCCCGCTTTCTTTTTCTCGTTTGTTTATTTTCAAAATTTGAATTTTTCAAAAATATTGGCGACAAAACTTACCTCAGCGCAAAAAATTGGCGGAGAGCGCGCAATTTTCGCAAATTTTTGGCGTCGCTCGCTAATCGCCAATTGGTTGGCGGTAGCTCTATCGCAAATTAGAATGAGAGAGTAGAACAAGAATGACGGCATAAAGAGAAACATATGTATTAGCATATGATATGATATGAAACACTCGCACGCATTTACGTCTTATTCGCTACTTGCGCTAAGAAATAGTGATCGCGAGCTGTCGTCTGTACTGTACCTCAGCCATTATTCTTCTGAGTTGTCGCGGTCACTAACGGATGAAGACAAAGTGTCCTTCAATCAAGTTGAACTAAGATCCAAAGCCCAGAGACAGGCAAGCATGAATGATCGATGTTGAAGATAACAAGTGACCCAGAACGATGACGTCAGCTCTGACTGTACCAATCCGTACTGTAAAGAGCAAAGACAAAGCACACAGAGCTAAACTTCTTCACCAAGAACAACAACTCAATGTAAATACTGAATGCAATTCAGCGCTTGTAAAAGCAGGTTGCCCAACAACTCCCACAATATATTCACAAGGAAAACTACAGTATTTTTATTCTGGCTTCATAAATGATAGCTATGCGAAAATTAGGTACTGACAAAACCACGACAGAGATCCACATCGGGTACATACAGACAGGCAACCTATACACAGCCAATTGCCGAAATCTGACAGGCAGATAAAATAAGTGTACTTGTACCGAGCTCGTCGGTCTTGCGTGATGAAGCAGAGGAACAAAAGAAGCCCCAGATCAGCGTCATCGGCTTCAGTTATGCTTCAACAATCACCACTCAGCCAAATTCGGTATGAGTATGGCCATGAGCCTGATTTCGGCTAGTCGTTTTGATCAGCTTTAATGGTACAGAACCCGACATACGCACCGCAAAAGGTACATACATACTGTACGAAGCACAAAAATCATACTGATGCGTACAACTAAGAAATACAAAATTTCGCTAACATACGCTTCTGTGCATCCAGAGTTGATCACTAGTTTTTGTTTCTATCTTTGTGAATCTGCCCAACGTGTACATTAAGACTTTTCTCGTTTGAAAACGGACAGTGTGGACATTTCTAGCGACCACTCTTACTGTGACTGTGACGTATTCGATAATGCGCCTTCAAATTTGAAGAATGAGCAGCACGATATGGACAGGACACTGATTGCATTTGAATGGCTTCTCTCCAGTGTGAGTGCGCTCATGTCTTAGCAAGTGGCTAGGCCACTCGAAAGTCTTCGAACATACGAAGCATTGTTGCGTCCCCTGGCTTTTGTCCTTGTGAGTCTTTCCAAAGTGCAATGCACGACTGCGAAGGCTGGTGAATTTGCAAGGACAATATGTACATTTGTAACGATAACGCCAATTGCCAGTGTGGCATCGGCGTTGATGCATATTCAGAGCTCCACGATAAACCGTCCTATATGGACACAGTTTGCATGCGAATGGCTTCTCTCCAGTGTGAACTCGCTCGTGTCGAAGGAGGTCGATAGGACACTTGAAAGTCTTCGAGCACGTTGAGCATTGTGGCGTCACCCGTTTGGCCTTGTGAGCCAATCCAATGTGCGTTGCCTGACTGAGAAGGCTTGAGAAATTGCAAGAGCAGTGAGGACATTTGTAGCGGTCATTTCCACTGTGGCACACGCGTTTGTGCACATTCAGATTTCCACGGTGAACCGCTCTATATGAACACAGCTTGCATTTGAATGGCTTTTCTCCGGTGTGAACACGCTCATGTACTAGCAAGCGGCTACGACACTGGAAAGTCTTAGAGCATATGGAACATTGTGGCGTCACCCGCTTGTCCTTGTGAGTCCATCCAATGTGTTTTGCTCGACTGCGAAGGTTCGGAAACTTGCAAGTACAGTGTGGGCATTTGAAGCGACCAGCACCACTGTGGCATACATGGTTGTGTTTCTTCAGATTTACATGTTGAGCAGACCGGTATGAGCACAGTTTGCATTTGAATGGCTTCTCTCCAGTGTGAGCGCGCTCATGTGCTAGCAGTTGGCTAGGCTTGTCAAACATCTTCGAACATATGGAGCATTGTGGCGTCACCTGTGTGTCCCTGTGAGTCATTCCAATGTGACCTGCCTGACTGGATGCTGGCGAAATTGCAAGGACAGTGTGGACATTTGAAGCGACCAGTACCACTGTGGCACAAGCGTTCATGCAGCTTCACATTCCCACGACGAGCCGATCTATGCGGACACATCTTGCACTTGAATGGCTTTTCTCCAGTGTGAATGCGCTTGTGTTGAAGAAGTAGATAATTCCTCCTGAAAACCTTCTTGCAGACGCCGCATTGGTAGCGCGATTCACCTTTGGCTTCGCCTCTTTTCTTCTTCTTTTCCCCCATTCTTTCCATGTGTGCGTCATTCAAGTGTTTTCTCATCGATCCATAATCGTCAAAGCGTCCATCACAAGACGAAAATATGCATTGAAACTTGCTCTGCTTGGCCAAAACGCGTTGCAGCTTTTTCGGAATTTTCACGGAAAGAATGCCCGATGAAGTTGGTTGGGCATCTTCCTCAGGTACGGAGTAATATTCGTTCATTCGCTGTAGAATGCCCAGTGATTTCGATGACGCAGCTCTTCTTGTGGAAGCGCGCTTCTTCTCTAAATGAGACAGTTGAGTTAGCTTTGTTAGAAGAATGTTCGTTGATTCCTGGTATGAATTCTTGGAAATTCCTTCTCCGTTGAACTAGAACAAGCAAAATGGCAGGATAACATGTATAGCGTAAGGAGGTTCGCGGTCACTTCGTTGCGGTTTTTTTCGTTGCGGACATTTTGTTGCGGACCTTTCGTTGCCGCGGTCACTTCGTTGCGAGAACTTTCGTTGCGGTCACTTCGTTGCGGTTTTTTTCGTTGCGGACATTTCGTTGCGGCCGTCCTCTGGTCATTTCGTTGCGAGAACTTTCGTTGCGGGTATTTTCGTTGCGGGTCATTTCGTTGCCGGTCTAGATTTGGTCATTTGGTAGTGAGTACTTTCGTTGCCGTTCATTTCGTTGCGAGATTTACCTAAGCCTAAGCCTAAGCCTAGCCTGCAACGAAGTGAATGGCAACGAAAGTACTCACTACCAACTGACCAAATCAAGACCGGCAACGAAATGGCCGGCAACGAAATGACCGGCAACGAAAGTTCTCGCAACGAAATGACCAGAGGATGGCTGCAACGAAATGTCCGCAACGAAAAGAACCGCAACGAAGTGACCGCAACGAAAGTTCTCGCAACGAAGTGATCACCGCCGCAACGAAATGACCGCAACGAAGTGACCGGCTACCAAGTGACCGTATCCCCGTAAGGAGGGATGCATCAGCCGAGAACATACAGGAAAAAAATTAACCGCATACATTTACATCCTAATAGGTGTCGTTGAAATAAGGGTTGGAATAGGAAAGTGCCAAAAAAGATTATACTTGAGTGATAGATGAGCAGGTGGTAGTTACGGTACCGCCTGCTAAAGTCATGTACTCCTAAGCGCGCGCTCTAGGAGTACGTGCTCAAGTATAATCTATTTTGGCACTTTCCTACGCCGGCCCTTATTTCAACGACACCTATTCTAATTCGCTACCTGTGCCAGTAAATAACAAAAGTGATCGCGAGCTAAACCCCCTGTTTTTTCAGTGTGTTGTGATTGGCAATCCGACCAGTTTGATCAAGAAAGCACAGAACAAATAGAGGTCAGCTCGCTACCACCAATAAATTCTTAGCGCAAGTAGCGAATAGTATCAACCGTCGTCCGCCCATGCATACACCTACTGTACGTATGGGTTGGTATTCCTAATACCTGATTCCCAGTCATTTGATCCCTGTCATCGGCAATGAAATAGCCCTTCATGCTGCGCTCAAAACCAAATGTCCTGTGACAGAAGCTGCATGCTTATGGTCGATCGATACTGGAGATGGAAGCTTCTCACATGGTCCAGGACGATGGCGTCAGCTCTGGCTGCATATTCAGTACTAGAGGAGCCAGAACACAAAGCTGGACGGCCCTCACCACAGAAACTGCACTGCATGATGACAGTGCACACCCTCAGCGCAAAGCAAGCGCATACAACACAAATAAAGAACTGAATAACCAAGAATAAACTTTTATATATATAGCAAATACGTAGTTCAGGTACATATACGTACATACGTAGCACAAATCATACCAACGCGTAAAACAAAAACATACAAAAGTTTCGCTAATAATCACAATCACTTGTTTCTGCCTTTGTGAATCTGCCCAACGTGTACACTGCGGCTTTTCTCGTTTGAAAAGCTGCAAGGGCAGTGTGGACATTTGTAGCGACCACTTTTGCTGTGACAAATTCGATGATGCTTCTTTAAAGTTGAAGAATGCGCAGTTTGATGTGGACACAGTTTACATTTGAATGGTTTCTCCCCAGTGTGCACACGCTCATGTTCTAGCAATTTGCCAGCACTGGCGAAAGTCTTCGAGCATATGGAACATTGTGGCGTCACCCGCTTGTCCTTGTGAGCCCTTGCAATGTGCACCATCCGACTGTGAAGGCTGGAGAAGTTGCAGGGACAGTGAGGACATTTGTAACGACTATTGCCACTGTGGCATCGGCGTTGATGCCCATTCAGATCTCCACGATGAACCGTCCTATACGGACACTGGTTGCATTTGAATGGCTTCTCTCCAGTGTGAACACGCTCGTGTACTAGCAGGGTGCTAGGCCTGTCGAACATCTTCAAACATATGGAACATTGAGGCGTCACCCGTTTGTCCCTGTGAGTCATTCCAATGTGCACTGACCGACCGAGAAGGCTGGTAAGTTTGCAAGGGCAGTGTGGACAGTTGAAGCGACCAGCAGCACTGTGGCACAAGCGCCTATGACTGTTCAGAGCGCTGCATTCAGATGATCGATATGAACATAGCCCGCATTTGAAAAGCTTTTCTCCAGTGTGAACACGCTCATGTCGAAGCAGTTTGCAGGGCCGTCTGAAAGTCTTCAAGCATACAGAACACTGTGGCGTCAACCGCTTGTCATTGTGAGTCTGTGCAACATGAGTTGCCCGACTGTGAAGGCTAGCGAATTTGCACGAACAGTGAGGACATTTGTGGCGTCCATTGCCACTGTGGCAAACACGTATATGCGTATTCAGAGCTCCACGATGACGCGCCCTATATGGGCACTGCTTGCATTTGAATGGCTTCTCTCCAGTGTGAACTCGCTCATGTACTAGCAGGTCGCTAGGACTGTCGAAAGTCTTCGAGCATACAGAGCATTGTGGCGTCGCCCGCTTGTCCTTGTGAGTTATTCCAATGTGCTGTTTCCGACTGCGAAGGTTGGTGAATTTGCAAGGGCAGTGTGGACATTTGAAGCGACCAGCAGCACTGTGGCACATGCGCTCGTGTATCTTCACAGTCCCACGACGAGATGACCTGAACGAGCACAGCCTGCATTTGAATGGCTTCTCTCCTGTGTGAATCCTTTCATGTTGAATCAGCTTTGAGATGCACTGGAAAACCTTATTGCAGACGTTGCATTCGTAGCGCGATCCACTCTTGGCTTTGCCTCTTTTCTCTTTCCTTTTCCCCACTTTTTTTGTGTGAGCCTCATTCACATGTTTTCTCATTGCTCCATAATCGTCAAACTGCCCATCACAGGACGAATATATGCATTGAAACTTGCTCTGCTTTGCAAAAATACGTGGCAGCTTTTTCGGAATTTTCGCGGAAAAGCTGTTAGATGAAGTTGGTTGGGCATCTTTCTCAGGCACGGAGTAATAGTCGTTCATTCGCTGTAGAATTCCCAGTGATTTCGATGTCTCAGCTCTGCTTGGAGATGCTCGCTTCTTCTCCAAATGTGACAGTTGAGTCAGCTTGGACAGAAGAATGCTTGCTGTTGTCTGATACGAATTCTTGATCCTTCCAGCTCGAAACTATGGAAACAAACAACAGCGGTTTTGACGCAAATTTCTTCACAGAAAGTAAGAATGCATAACATACGATAGTCCGGGCGCGGGGTAATTCGAGTCACCCCAACCTGCCCAGTTGGGTAACGGTTGGCATAAAATAGGCAGCGTGGTATGAAAACTGATTCTTGTCCTTTTTCTAATCGAATGATTTGCATTGGAATGGCACGCATGAACTCCGACCAGCCAATACGTACTGTACCTTGCATCATCTATCGCAATCATCATGCATGCATACCTCAGCCATTTCTTCTGAGTGGACGCGGTCACTGATGAATGAAGACAAAGTCTCCTTTAATCAAGCTGAACTCAGACTCAAAGCCCAGAGAAAGGCAAAGGGAAGCATAAGTGGGCTGTATCAATCCGTACTGAAACAGCACACACATCTGACTTTCTTCACCGAGTAAAAGCAATTCATCATCAAAATACTGAATGCAATTCAGCGCTTTTATAAGCAGGCTGTTCAACAACTCACACAACGCTCACAAGAACAACTGTTTATTCCGGCCATAACATACTAAGTATGCCTCCATACACAACCAGCTATGAACTAGTTGCGCTAAGAATTATTCGGGTGGTTGTTACTTGCCAGCCTGACCCCTCCCCTGTATCAGAATTACTTCAGTGCATTTCTTGGCCGTAGGGGCAAAAAGCTGCTAGGGCAATGTGGGGTAATCGTGTAGCTGCGGGTCGCGGTATGGCGTTGTTGGCATTCATGCTTTCTCACATCTCAACGATAAGCTGATCTATATGGGCACAGCTTGCATAGACCTGCTGGTTGCTCTCCAGTGTGAGTGCCACGCTTATGTTGAAGTAGAACGCTAAGCCTGTCGAAAAGTCATCGACCAAATGGAACACTGCAGCGTCATATTATTTCTTGTCCTTGTGCGCCATTCCAATGTGCACTGTCCGACCGAAATGGCTGGAGAATTTGCAAGCGCAGTGTGGACATTTGAAGCGACCACTGCCACTATTGCATGAGACTTCGTGTTTCTTCAAAGTACCAGAATCAGCTGATCGATACGGACAAAGCTTGCACTTGAATGGCTTCTCTCCAGTGTGAATCCGTTCATGGCGAAGCAGGTCGCTTGGGCTATCGAAGCTCTTAGAGCATACAGGACATTGTGGCGTCACCCGCTTGTCCTTGTGAGTCTGTCCAATGTGCATGGCCCGACCGAGAAGGCTGGTGGATTTGCAAGGACAGTGTGGACATTTGTAGCAACCATTGACACTGTGGCACACGCGTTTATGCGCCTTCAGATTTACACGTTGAGTAGTCCGGTATGGACAGAGCTTGCATTTGAATGGCTTCTCTCCAGTGTGAAAACGTTCATGTTCTAGCAGTTTGCTAGGATACTCAAAAGTCTTCGAGCATATGGAACATTGCGTCACCCGTTTGTCCTTGTGAGTCTGTCCAATGTGCAGTGCCCGACCATGAAGGCTGGAAAATTTGCAAGGGCAGTATGGACATTTGAAGCGACCATTGCCACTGTGGCACAAGCCTTCGTGTTTCTTAACATTTTCACGATAAGACGATCGATATGGGCACTGCTTGCATTTGAATGGCTTCTCTCCAGTGTGAACTCGCTCATGTCGAATCAGCTCAAAGTTTTGCTTGAACTCCTTCTTACAGACGCTGCATTGGTAGCGCGATTCACCCTTGGCTTCGCCTCTTTTCTCCTTCTTTTTCCCCACTCTTTTTGTGTGAGCCTCATTCACATGTTTTCTCATGGCTACATAATCGTCAAATTGCCCATCACAGGACGAATATATGCATTGAAACTTGCTCTGCTTGGCCAAAACGCGTTGCCGCTTTTTCGGAATTTTCACGGAAAAGCGGTTCAATGAAGTTGACTGGGTATCTTCCTCAGGTAGGGAGTAATATTCGTCCATTCGCTGTAGAATTTCCAGTGCTTTCGATGTCTCAGCTCTGCTTGTGGATGCTCGCTTCTTCTCCAAATGAGACAGCTGCGTCAGCTTTGATAGAAGAAGGCTCGTTGATTCCTGATATGAACTCTTGGAAATTTGTTCTCCATTGTACTAGAACAAGCATAATAATGGTATAACAAACACATGTAGCATAAGAACGAATGCACCACAGGATATGGAATACTCGCACGCATTTGTATCCTATTCGCTACTTGCGCTAATAAATATGGGTGATCGCTATCAAAACCCCCGCTATCACCCACAAATTCTTAGCGCAAGTAGCGAATAGTATCAACCGTCGTCCACCCATTCGTACAGGCATTCCTCCCGTACTTAACATGGTACCTCATTTCCAATCTTTTGATTCTTACCATATTTACCTGTGCATAGCCCCATATTGGCAAAACATAAAAAGTGCCCTGTCTCCCCCCCCCCCCATGCATAGTCCCATGATATGTACTGTTGTAGGGTCCCATCCTATTCGCTACCTGCGCTAAGAAATATGGGTGATCACGAGCTAAACCCACTCTTTTTCAGTGCGCTATTATCTGTAACCCAGGCAGTATCTACTATCTGATCAAGAAACGCACATAAAAACACAGGGGTCAGCCCGCTACCACCCATAAATTCATAGCGCAAGTAGCGAATAGTATCAATCAACCGTCGTCCGCCCATGAATGCGTACGGGTGTTCCCGTTCCAAAATAAATAGTAACTTAGGGTACCTCATTTCCCGTCATTTGATCTCTGTGGTCGGCAATGCAATGGTTTTCAACTGGGCTAGATCCAAATGTCCCATGACAGAAACTGCATCCATTTGGTTGATACTGGAGATGGAAGTTTCTGATATGGTCCAGGACGATGGCGTCAGCTCTGGCTGCATATTCAGCACTGGAAGAGCCAGAGCACAAAGCCGGACTGCTCTTACCACAGAAACAACACTGCATGATGAGTGCACCCTGTCAAAAGTATGTGGAATAATCATCCACTAAACGGTACCTACACATTAGAAAATGCAATTCAAAAATATGCAGCAGATTCAGCGCAAAGCAAGCGCATACAACGCAAATAAAATACTGAACAACAAAGAATAAACTTTTACTTACAGCAAGCAGTATTCAACACCAATAAGTAACACGACAAAACCTTTATCACGGAATCAGTACTAAAGGCCCCGGTCACTATTTGCCACACCTCTTCTACTCTGCTATCCTTCAACGTGTAAAATAGGGTCGTCAGCTTGTATGTAGCGGGCTATTGAAACTATCTATTCCGCCCATTTGTCCTGATGAGCATTGCCGATGTGATTTGCCCGACCGCGAAGGCTGGGGAATTTGCAAGGGCAGTGTGGACATTTGAAGCGACCATTCCCACTGTGGATAAGCGTAAATGCTTCTTCAGATTTCCACGATGACCCCTTATATGGCATTGCTTGCATTTGAATGGCTTTTCTCAGTGTGAACACGCTCATGTACTAACAGGCGCTTGGGCTATCGAAAGTCTTGTAGCAATGGACATTGTGGACACCCGCTTTCGTTGTGACATTCAATGTCACCGCCTACTGTCGCTGGTGAATTTGCAAGGCAGTGTGGGTGCATTCATAGCGCCAGCAGCACCATTGTGGATAGGCGTTTATGCGTCTCAGATCTCCACAACGAGCCGCTCTATATGGCACTGCTTCACTTGAAGGGTTTCTCTCCAGTGTGAGTCGCTCATGTACTAGCAGGGCGCTTGGCCTATCGAAAATCTTCGAGCATATGGCATTGTGGCGTCACCCGCTTGTCCTTGTGAGCCGTTCCAATGTGATATTTTAATTTACGACTGCAAAGGTTGGAGAAATCGCAGGGCAGTGTGGCATCTGTAACGCCATTGCCACTGTGGCACAGGCGCTTACGTATTTTTGGGTGTATATCCCCCCCCATATCCCCCCCCCCCCAGTGTATAACCCCCCATTGGCAAAACATAAATTTTCAGTGTATCCCCCTGGTGTAACCCCAGTTGGAGGTACTACTACTATGTAATGGCAAAGTATATAGCTACTCCTACGCAAGTATATCTATAGCTAGTGACATGTCTTTACAGAACCTTCCGTTTGCCAACCTTCCCTCCTCACCCCGTATTTCCCCCCCCCCCCAACCACGCAACGCCCTCAACACAACAAACAAAAACAGCTAAAATTTGTTTAAGAAAAAGCGAGCATCTACTAGCAGCCATAAGACATGAAATCACTGGAAATTTAAGGAATGAACGAGTATTATCTGTCTCTGTGGCACATTCCCAAGCGACTTCAACATCTGGTGTTGTGCGTGTGGAAACTGTGAACAAAGGCAGTGGGGAAATGAATTGCGGTTGAGAAAACGCGGAAATGGTGTGCGTAGTACTCGAGTTGGAGCGATGAGAAGACAAAAGAAAAGAAGAGGAACAGACCAAAGACAGGTGGAACAAGCAAGAAGAAATCAGCTGGTGCTAAGCACAAATGTTCATTCTGCAAGAAGGTGTTCAAGTGGAACTCTGATCTGACGTCGACACAAGCGAGTTCACACTGGAGAAAAGCCATTCAAGTGCAAACTGTGCCCATATCGGACTGCTCAACGTTACCATCTGAAGAGGCACACCCCGAAGCGCCTGTGCCACAGTGGCAATGGTCGCTTCAGATGTCCACACTGTCCCTGCGATTTCTCCAACCTTTGCAGTCGGGTAAATTAAAATATCACATTGGAACGGCTCACAAGGACAAGCGGGTGACGCCACAATGTTCATATGCCGAAGATTTTCGATGGGCCAAGCGCCCTGCTAGTACATGAGCGCACTCCACTGGAGAGAAACCCTTCAAGTGCAAGCAGTGTCATATAGAGCGGCTCGTTGTGGAGATCTGAGCACGCATAAACGCCTATGCCAATGGTGCTGCTGTCGCTATGAATGTCACCCATACTGCCCTTGCAAATTCTCCAGCCTTCACAGTCAGGCGGTGCACATTGGAATGACTCACAAGGACAAGCGGGTGACTCCACAATGTTCCATATGCTACAAGACTTTCGATAGCCCTAGCATCCTGCTAGTACATGAGCGTGTTCACACTGGAGAAAAGCCATTCAAATGCAAGCAATGTCCATATAAGGCGGTTCATCGTGGAAATCTGAAGAAGCATTTACGCTTATGCCACAGTGGGAATGGTCGCTTCAAATGTCCACACTGCCCTTGCAAATTCCCCAGCCTTCGCGGTCGGGCAAATCACATCGGCAATGCTCATCAGGACAAATGGGCGGAATAGATAGTTTCAATAGCCCGCTACATACAAGCTGACGACCCTATTTTACACGTTGAAGGATAGCCAGAGTTCAGAAGAGGTGTGGTCCAAATAGTGGACCGGGGTCACTTTAGTACTGATTCCGTGATAAAGGTTTTGTCGTGTTACTTATTGGTGTTGAATACTGCTTGCTGTAAGTAAAAGTTTATTCTTTGTTGTTCAGTATTTTATTTGCGTTGTATGCGCTTGCTTTGCGCTGAATCTGCTGCCTACTTTTGAGTTGCATTTTCTTGTGTGTACCATTAGTGGGGATGATTATTCCACATAATTTTGACAGGGTGTACTACTGTCATGCAGTGCTGTTTCTGTGGTGAGAGGAATTCAGCTTTGTGCTCTGGCTCCTCCAGTGCTGAATATGCAGCCAGAGCTGACGCCATCGTCCTGGACCATGTCAGAAACTTCCATCTCCAGTATCAACCAAATGGATGCAGTTTCTGTCATGGGACATTTGGATCTGAGCCCAGCTTGAAAGACCATTGCATTGCCGACCACAGAGATCAAATGACGGGAAATGAGGTACCCTAAGTTACTATTTATTTTGGAACGGGAACACCCGTACGCATTCATGGGCGGACGACGGTTGATTGATACTATTCGCTACTTGCGCTATGAATTTATGGGTGGTAGCGGGCTGACCCCTGTGTTTTTATGTGCGTTTCTTGATCAGATAGTAGATACTGCCTGGGTTACAGATAATAGCGCACTGAAAAAGAGTGGGTTTAGCTCGCGATCACCCATATTTCTTAGCGCAGGTAGCGAATAGGACGAATAGCTTATATAGGTATCGTATTTACCTGTGGGGCTATGCAAAAATTGAGAGGTCCTATATGGGGCTATGCATAGGGGGGGGGGGGGGGGCTATGCATAGGGGGGGGGATATGCATAGGACATTTTTTATGTTTTTGAGAGGGTGCGCAGAGGCATATTTTTAGGCCAAAAGCACGTGATTTAGGGCATAATTGAGGTGAAACCAGGGTTATTCTAGTACAATACACGCCAAAGCAGGCTAATAGGCATCTTATATTTGTGTTGGAGTGCCAATGTGTATGTTATGAGAAGCTTATGTAGGTATGTTCACGTACCCTACAGTACAGATTGGGCTATGCATAGGGGGGGGGGGGGTTATGCATTGGGCATTTTTTATGTTTTGCCAAGTATGGGGCTATGCATAGGGGGGGGGGGGGCTATGCATAGGGGGGGGGGGGGCTGATGCATAGGGGGGGGGGGGGGGCTATGCACAGGTAAATACGGTAATGTAGCGTTCAGGTACCCTACAGTACATATGGGACTATGCATAGGGGGGGGGGGGGGGGGCTATGCATAGGGCACTTTTTATGTTTTGCCAAAAAATGGGGCTATGCATGGGGCTATGCACACAGGTAAATACGGTAGGGATCAAAAGATTGGGAATGAGGTAACTTATGTTAGGTACGGGGGGAATGCCTTTCCGCATGGGCGGACGACGGTTGATACTATTCGCTACTTGCGCTAAGAATTTGTGGGTGATAGCGGGGGTTTTGATAGCGATCACCCATATTTATTAGCGCAAGTAGCGAATAGGATACAAATGCGTGCGAGTATTCCATATCCTGTGGTGCATTCGTTCTTATGCTACATGTGTTTGTTATACCATTATTATGCTTGTTCTAGTACAATGGAGAACAAATTTCCAAGAGTTCATATCAGGAATCAACGAGCCTTCTTCTATCAAAGCTGACGCAGCTGTCTCATTTGGAGAAGAAGCGAGCATCCACAAGCAGAGCTGAGACATCGAAAGCACTGGAAATTCTACAGCGAATGGACGAATATTACTCCCTACCTGAGGAAGATACCCATCAACTTCATTGAACCGCTTGTCCGTGAAAATTCCGAAAAAGCTGCAACGCGTTTTGGCCAAGCAGAGCAAGTTTCAATGCATATATTCGTCCTGTGATGGGCAATTTGACGATTATGTAGCCATGAGAAAACATGTGAATGAGGCTCACACAAAAAGAGTGGGGAAAAAGAAGGAGAAAAGAGGCGAAGCCAAGGGTGAATCGCGCTACCAATGCAGCGTCTGTAAGAAGGAGTTCAAGCAAAACTTATGTCCACACTGTCCTTGCAAATCCACCAGCCTTCTCGGTCGGGCCATGCACATTGGACAGACTCACAAGGACAAGCGGGTGACGCCACAATGTCCTGTATGCTCTAAGAGCTTCGATAGCCCAAGCGACCTGCTTCGCCATGAACGGATTCACACTGGAGAGAAGCCATTCAAGTGCAAGCTTTGTCCGTATCGATCAGCTGATTCTGGTACTTTGAAGAAACACGAAGTCTCGCGCCATAGTGACAGTGGTCGCTTCAAATGTCCACACTGCCCTTGCAAATTTACCAGCCTTTTCGGTCGGGCACAGCACATTGGACAGACTCACAAGGACAAAAATAATATGACGCTGCAGTGTTCCATTTGGTCGTTGACTTTTCGACAGGCTTAGCGTTCTACTTCAACATAAGCGTGGCACTCACACTGGAGAGCAACCAGCAGTTCGATGCAAGCTGTGCCCATATAGATCAGCTTATCGTTGAGATGTGAGAAAGCATGAATGCCAACAGCGCCATACCGCGACCCGCAGCTAAACGATTGCCCCAAATTGCCCTTGCAGCTTTTTGCCCTTAACGGCCAAGAAATGTACTGAAGTATTCTGATACAGGGGAGGGGTCAGGCCACCCGAATAATTCTTAGCGCAACTTGTCGATAGCTGGTTGTGTATGGATGGACGCATAGTATGTTATGGCCGGAATAAAGAGTTGTTCTTGTGAGCGTTGTGTGAGTTGTTGAACAGCCTGCTTATAAAAGCGCTGAATTGCATTCAGTATTTTGATGATGAATTGCTTTTACTCGGTGAAGAAAGTCAGATATGTGTGCTGTTTCAGTACGGATTGATACAGCCCACTCATGCTTCTCTTTGCCTTTCTCTTGGGCTTTGGATCTGAGTCCAGCTTGATTGAAGGAGACTTTGTCTTCACCGATCAGCGACCGCGTCCACTCTGAACAAATGGCTGAGGTATGCATGTATGATGATTGCGATAGATGATAGCGAAGTACCTATTACTTACTAGTCTAGTACGTACAATATTTGGCTGGTCGGGGTAATGCGTGTACCATATCATTCGATAGAAAAATGACAAGAATCAGTTTTCATACCACGCTGCTTAATCTTATGCCTACCGTTTACCCAAACTGGAGGCTGAGGTGAGCCGAATTACCCCGCGCCCGTGCTATCGTATGTTATGCATTCTTACTTTCTGTGAAGAAATTTGCGTCAAAACCGCTGTTGTTTGTTTCCATAGTTTCGAGCTGGAAGGATCAAGAATTCGTATCAGACAACGGCAAGCATTCTTCTGTCCAAGCTGACTCAACTGTCACATTTGGAGAAGAAGCGAGCATCTCCAAGCAGAGCTGAGACATCGAAATCACTGAAAATTCTACAGCGAATGAACGTCTTTTACTCCGTGCCCGAGGAAGATGCCCAACCAACTTCATCGGACAGTCTTTCCGTGAAAATTCCGAAAAAGCTGCCACGTATTTTTGCAAAACAGAGCAAGTTTCAATGCATATATTCGTCCTGTGATGGGCAGTTTGACGATTATGGAGCAATGAGAAAACATGTGAATGAGGCTCACACAAAAAGAGTGGGGAAAAGGAAAGAGAAAAGAGGCAAAGCCAAGAGTGGATCGCGCTACGAATGCAACGTCTGCAATAAGGTTTTCCAGTGCATCTCAAAGCTGATTCAACATAAAAGGATTCACACAGGAGAGAAGCCATTCAAATGCAGGCTGTGCTCGTTCAGGTCATCTCGTCGTGGGACTGTGAAGATACACGAGCGCATGTGCCACAGTGCTGCTGGTCGCTTCAAATGTCCACACTGCCCTTGCAAATTCACCAACCTTCGCAGTCGGAAACAGCACATTGGAATAACTCACAAGGACAAGCGGGTGACGCCACAATGCTCTGTATGCTCGAAGACTTTCGACAGTCCTAGTGACCTGCTAGTACATGAGCGAGTTCACACTGGAGAGAAGCCATTCAAATGCAAGCTGTGCCCATATAGGGCGCGTCATCGTGGAGCTCTGAATACGCATATACGTGTTTGTCACAGTGGCAATGGACGCCACAAATGTCCTCACTGTTCGTGCAAATTCGCTAGCCTTAACAGTCGGGCAACTCATGTTGCACAGACTCACAATGACAAGCGGTTGACGCCACAGTGTTCTGTATGCTCGAAGACTTTCAGACGGCCCTGCAAACTGCTTCGACATGAGCGTGTTCACACTGGGGAAAAGCCTTTCAAATGCGGGCTATGTTCATATCGATCATCTGAATGCAGCGCTCTGAACAGTCATAGGCGCTTGTGCCACAGTGCTGCTGGTCGCTTCAACTGTCCACACTGCCCTTGCAAACTTACCAGCCTTCTCGGTCGGTCAGTGCACATTGGAATGACTCACAGGGACAAACGGTTGACGCCTCAATGTTCCATATGTTTGAAGATGTTCGACAGGCCTAGCACCCTGCTAGTACACGAGCGTGTTCACACTGGAGAGAAGCCATTCAAATGCAACCAGTGTCCGTATAGGACGGTTCATCGTGGAGATCTGAATGGGCATCAACGCCGATGCCACAGTGGCAATAGTCGTTACAAATGTCCTCACTGTCCCTGCAACTTCTCCAGCCTTCACAGTCGGATGGTGCACATTGCAAGGGCTCACAAGGACAAGCGGGTGACGCCACAATGTTCCATATGCTCGAAGACTTTCGCCAGTGCTGGCAAATTGCTAGAACATGAGCGTGTGCACACTGGGGAGAAACCATTCAAATGCAAACTGTGTCCACATCAAACTGCGCATTCTTCAACTTTAAAGAAGCATCATCGAATTTGTCACAGCAAAAGTGGTCGCTACAAATGTCCACACTGCCCTTGCAGCTTTTCAAACGAGAAAAGCCGCAGTGTACACGTTGGGCAGATTCACAAAGGCAGAAACAAGTGATTGTGATTATTAGCGAAACTTTTGTATGTTTTTGTTTTACGCGTTGGTATGATTTGTGCTACGTATGTACGTATATGTACCTGAACTACGTATTTGCTATATATATAAAAGTTTATTCTTGGTTATTCAGTTCTTTATTTGTGTTGTATGCGCTTGCTTTGCGCTGAGGGTGTGCACTGTCATCATGCAGTGCAGTTTCTGTGGTGAGGGCCTCCAGCTTTGTGTTTGGCTCCTCTAGTACTGAATATGCAGCCAGAGCTGACGCCATCGTCCTGGACCATGTGAGAAGCTTCCATCTCCAGTATCGATCGACCATAAGCATGCAGCTTCTGTCACAGGACATTTGGTTTTGAGCGCAGCATGAAGGGCTATTTCATTGCCGATGACAGGGATCAAATGACTGGGAATCAGGTATTAGGAATACCAACCCATACGTACAGTAGGTGTATGCATGGGCGGACGACGGTTGATACTATTCGCTACTTGCGCTAAGAATTTATTGGTGGTAGCGAGCTGACTTCTATTTGTTCTGTGCTTTCTTGATCAAACTGGTCGGATTGCCAATCACAACACACTGAAAAAACAGGGGGTTTAGCTCGCGATCACTTTTGTTATTTACTGGCACAGGTAGCGAATTGGAATTAGGATGTAAATGTATGCGGTTAATTTTTTTCCTGTATGTTCTCGGCTGATGCATCCCTCCTTACGCTATACATGTTATCCTGCCATTTTGCTTGTTCTAGTTCAACGGAGAAGGAATTTCCAAGAATTCATACCAGGAATCAACGAACATTCTTCTAACAAAGCTAACTCAACTGTCTCATTTAGAGAAGAAGCGCGCTTCCACAAGAAGAGCTGCGTCATCGAAATCACTGGGAATTCTACAGCGGATGAACGAATATTACTCCGTACCTGAGGAAGATGCCCAACCAACTTCATCGGGCATTCTTTCCGTGAAAATTCCGAAAAAGCTGCAACGCGTTTTGGCCAAGCAGAGCAAGTTTCAATGCATATTTTCGTCTTGTGATGGACGCTTTGACGATTATGGATCGATGAGAAAACACTTGAATGACGCACACATGGAAAGAATGGGGGAAAAGAAGAAGAAAAGAGGCGAAGCCAAAGGTGAATCGCGCTACCAATGCGGCGTCTGCAAGAAGGTTTTCAGGAGGAATTATCTACTTCTTCAACACAAGCGCATTCACACTGGAGAAAAGCCATTCAAGTGCAAGATGTGTCCGCATAGATCGGCTCGTCGTGGGAATGTGAAGCTGCATGAACGCTTGTGCCACAGTGGTACTGGTCGCTTCAAATGTCCACACTGTCCTTGCAAATTCGCCAGCATCCAGTCAGGCAGGTCACATTGGAATGACTCACAGGGACACACAGGTGACGCCACAATGCTCCATATGTTCGAAGATGTTTGACAAGCCTAGCCAACTGCTAGCACATGAGCGCACTCACACTGGAGAGAAGCCATTCAAATGCAAACTGTGCTCATACCGGTCTGCTCAACATGTAAATCTGAAGAAACACAACCATGTATGCCACAGTGGTGCTGGTCGCTTCAAATGTCCACACTGTACTTGCAAGTTTCCGAACCTTCGCAGTCGAGCAAAACACATTGGATGGACTCACAAGGACAAGCGGGTGACGCCACAATGTTCCATATGCTCTAAGACTTTCCAGTGTCGTAGCCGCTTGCTAGTACATGAGCGTGTTCACACCGGAGAAAAGCCATTCAAATGCAAGCTGTGTTCATATAGAGCGGTTCACCGTGGAAATCTGAATGTGCACAAACGCGTGTGCCACAGTGGAAATGACCGCTACAAATGTCCTCACTGCTCTTGCAATTTCTCAAGCCTTCTCAGTCAGGCAACGCACATTGGATTGGCTCACAAGGACAAACGGGTGACGCCACAATGCTCAACGTGCTCGAAGACTTTCAAGTGTCCTAGCGACCTCCTTCGACACGAGCGAGTTCACACTGGAGAGAAGCCATTCGCATGCAAACTGTGTCCATATAGGACGGTTTATCGTGGAGCTCTGAATATGCATCAACGCCGATGCCACAGTGGCAATTGTCGTTATCGTTACAAATGTACATATTGTCCTTGCAAATTCACCAGCCTTCGCAGTCGTGCATTGCACATTGGAAAGACTCACAAGGACAAAAGCCAGGGGACGCAACAATGCTTCGTATGTTCGAAGACTTTCGAGTGGCCTAGCCACTTGCTAAGACATGAGCGCACTCACACTGGAGAGAAGCCATTCAAATGCAATCAGTGTCCTGTCCATATCGTGCTGCTCATTCTTCAAATTTGAAGGCGCATTATCGAATACGTCACAGTCACAGTAAGAGTGGTCGCTAGAAATGTCCACACTGTCCGTTTTCAAACGAGAAAAGTCTTAATGTACACGTTGGGCAGATTCACAAAGATAGAAACAAAAACTAGTGATCAACTCTGGATGCACAGAAGCGTATGTTAGCGAAATTTTGTATTTCTTAGTTGTACGCATCAGTATGATTTTTGTGCTTCGTACAGTATGTATGTACCTTTTGCGGTGCGTATGTCGGGTTCTGTACCATTAAAGCTGATCAAAACGACTACTAGTCGAAGCCGAAATCAGGCTCATGGCCATACTCATACCGAATTTGGCTGAGTGGTGATTGTTGAAGCATAACTGAAGCCGATGACGCTGATCTGGGGCTTCTTTTGTTCCTCTGCTTCATCACGCAAGACCGACGAGCTCGGTACAAGTACACTTATTTTATTGGCCTGTCAGATTTCGGCAATTGGCTGTGTATAGGTTGCCTGTCTGTATGTACCCGATGTGGATCTCTGTCGTGGTTTTGTCAGTACCTAAGTATTTTCGCATAGCTATCATTTATGAAGCCAGAATAAAAATACTGTAGTTTTCCTTGTGAATATATTGTGGGAGTTGTTGGGCAACCTGCTTTTACAAGCGCTGAATTGCATTCAGTATTTACATTGAGTTGTTGTTCTTGGTGAAGAAGTTTAGCTCTGTGTGCTTTGTCTTTGCTCTTTACAGTACGGATTGGTACAGTCAGAGCTGACGTCATCGTTCTGGGTCACTTGTTATCTTCAACATCGATCATTCATGCTTGCCTGTCTCTGGGCTTTGGATCTTATAGTACAAATTATATTTCTGGGACCCATGCATTATTTATCTCAGGATCTAGCCAACGTAGCTCAAAGCGGTTAAAAATCTCGCGATAACTTTAGCTCGCCTGGAAAATAAAGAAAACCGCATGCGTCTACGTGCCCTCTGTGTCGAGAAATCGACATAGTCCTTAAGTACTAAAAATGTTAACTTTTTCGATTATTCAACATAACTGAACAAGCCGCAAATACTTTTTCATTAACAGTAGCCTATCCTATGTAGAATTTGATGCAGATTTCAAAAATAGTATTGGTGTTTCAAAAAATTTAACCCCTACCCAAAAATTGTCAAAAATATACAAATTTTGCAAAATTATATACTAGGGGTTAAATTTTTTTTAAAACACCGATACTGTTTTTGAAATCTACCCCAAATTTTACATAGGGTGGGCTACTTTTAATGAAAAATTTTTTTGCGGCTTGTTCATTTATGCTGAATAATCGAAAAAGTGTACCTATTTAGTACATTTTTAGTACTTAAGGAAATCGGCGATTTCTCAACACAGAGGGCACGTAGACGCATGCGGTTTTTTTTATTTTCCAGGCGATAAAGTTATAGAGATTTTTAACCGCTTTGAGCTACATTTGCTATATCTAAAATAAATAATACATGGGTCCCAGAAATATAAGGCTTTATTCATATATTACGTAACGCCGAATTTTTGGTGCACTAGCACTATTGATGCCAAACCGCCCAGTACCCATGGTGGAGCACGACTTTTGCTTTCAAGGCATATGGTAGGCCTAATTGATATAAATAACCAATAAACTAGCAGTAATACTAAAAGTATGTCATGTACTATTGCATTCTGTAATGCATACATAGCCTACTACGTAGATGTAAATACAACATAATGTACAGTACAGTACATCATTTTTGATCCAAACGTTACGTTACGTTTTGGGGGGGGGTGGGGTGGTGGCCTAGCATTACGAATACGTTACATAGGGGGAGGGGGGGTGCCAGCGATTGCATTTTAGCGTTACGTAATATATGAATAAAGCCTTATATTTCTGGGACCCATGTATTATTTATCTCAGGATCTAGCCAACGTAGCTCAAAGCGGTTAAAAATCTCTCGATAACTTTAGCTCGCCTGGAAAATAAAAAAAACCGCATGCGTCTACGTGCCCTCTGTGTTGAGAAATCGCCGATTTCCTTAAGTACTAAAAATGTACTAAATAGGTACACTTTTTTCGATTATTCAGCATAAATGAACAAGCCGCAAAAAATTTTTCATTAAAAGTAGCCCACCCTATGTAAAATTTGGGGTAGATTTCAAAAACAGTATCGGTGTTTTAAAAAAATTTAACCCCTAGTATATAATTTTGCAAAATTTGTATATTTTTGACAATTTTTGGGTAGGGGTTAAATTTTTTGAAACACCAATACTATTTTTGAAATCTGCATCAAATTCTACATAGGATAGGCTACTGTTAATGAAAAAGTATTTGCGGCTTGTTCAGTTATGTTGAATAATCGAAAAAAAGTGTACATTTTTAGTACTTAAGGAATTTGGCGATTTCTCGACACAGAGGGCACGTAGACGCATGCGGTTTTCTTTATTTTCCAGGCGAGCTAAAGTTATCGAGAGATTTTTAACCGCTTTGAGCTACGTTGGCTAGATCCTGAGATAAATAATGCATGGGTCCCAGAAATATAATTTGTACTATAAGATCCAAAGCCCAGAGACAGGCAAGCATGAATGATCGATGTTGAAGATAACAAGTGACCCAGAACGATGACGTCAGCTCTGACTGTACCAATCCGTACTGTAAAGAGCAAAGACAAAGCACACAGAGCTAAACTTCTTCACCAAGAACAACAACTCAATGTAAATACTGAATGCAATTCAGCGCTTGTAAAAGCAGGTTGCCCAACAACTCCCACAATATATTCACAAGGAAAACTACAGTATTTTTATTCTGGCTTCATAAATGATAGCTATGCGAAAATACTTAGGTACTGACAAAACCACGACAGAGATCCACATCGGGTACATACAGACAGGCAACCTATACACAGCCAATTGCCGAAATCTGACAGGCCAATAAAATAAGTGTACTTGTACCGAGCTCGTCGGTCTTGCGTGATGAAGCAGAGGAACAAAAGAAGCCCCAGATCAGCGTCATCGGCTTCAGTTATGCTTCAACAATCACCACTCAGCCAAATTCGGTATGAGTATGGCCATGAGCCTGATTTCGGCTTCGACTAGTAGTCGTTTTGATCAGCTTTAATGGTACAGAACCCGACATACGCACCGCAAAAGGTACATACATACTGTACGAAGCACAAAAATCATACTGATGCGTACAACTAAGAAATACAAAATTTCGCTAACATACGCTTCTGTGCATCCAGAGTTGATCACTAGTTTTTGTTTCTATCTTTGTGAATCTGCCCAACGTGTACATTAAGACTTTTCTCGTTTGAAAACGGACAGTGTGGACATTTCTAGCGACCACTCTTACTGTGACTGTGACGTATTCGATAATGCGCCTTCAAATTTGAAGAATGAGCAGCACGATATGGACAGGACACTGATTGCATTTGAATGGCTTCTCTCCAGTGTGAGTGCGCTCATGTCTTAGCAAGTGGCTAGGCCACTCGAAAGTCTTCGAACATACGAAGCATTGTTGCGTCCCTTGGCTTTTGTCCTTGTGAGTCTTTCCAATGTGCAATGCACGACTGCGAAGGCTGGTGAATTTGCAAGGACAATATGTACATTTGTAACGATAACGACAATTGCCACTGTGGCATCGGCGTTGATGCATATTCAGAGCTCCACGATAAACCGTCCTATATGGACACAGTTTGCATGCGAATGGCTTCTCTCCAGTGTGAACTCGCTCGTGTCGAAGGAGGTCGCTAGGACACTTGAAAGTCTTCGAGCACGTTGAGCATTGTGGCGTCACCCGTTTGTCCTTGTGAGCCAATCCAATGTGCGTTGCCTGACTGAGAAGGCTTGACGAAATTGCAAGAGCAGTGTGGACATTCGTAGCAACCATTGACACTGTGGCACACGCGTTTGTGCATCTTCAGATTTCCACGGTGAACCGCCCTATAGGGACACAACTTACATTTGAATGCCTTCTCTCCAGTGTGAACGCGCTCATGTACTAGCAAGCGGCTACGACCTGGAAAGTCTTAGAGCATATGGAACATTGTGGCGTCACCCGCTTGTCCTTGTGAGTCCATCCAATGTGTTTTGCTCGACTGCGAAGGTTCGGAAACTTGCAAGTACAGTGTGGACATTTGAAGCGACCAGCACCACTGTGGCATACATGGTTGTGTTTCTTCAGATTTACATGTTGAGCAGACCGGTATGAGCACAGTTTGCATTTGAATGGCTTCTCTCCAGTGTGAGTGCGCTCATGTGCTAGCAGTTGGCTAGGCTTGTCAAACATCTTCGAACATATGGAGCATTGTGGCGTCACCTGTGTGTCCCTGTGAGTCATTCCAATGTGACCTGCCTGACTGGATGCTGGCGAATTTGCAAGGACAGTGTGGACATTTGAAGCGACCAGTACCACTGTGGCACAAGCGTTTAGTGCAGCTTCACATTCCCACGACGAGCCGATCTATGCGGACACATCTTGCACTTGAATGGCTTTTCTCAGTGTGAATGCGCTTGTGTTGAAGAAGTAGATAATTCCTCCTGAAAACCTTCTTGCAGACGCCGCATTGGTAGCGCGATTCCCGCCTTTGGCTTCGCCTCTTTTCTTCTTCTTTTCCCCCATTCTTTCCATGTGTGCGTCATTCAAGTGTTTTCTCATCGATCCATAATCGTCAAAGCGTCCATAGCAAGACGAAAATATGCATTGAAACTTGCTCTGTTTGGCCAAAACGCGTTGCGCTTTTTCGGAATTTCACGAAAAGAATGCCCAATGAAGATGGTTGAGCATCTTCCTCAGGGATACAGGATTAATATTGCGTCCATCCGCTCTAGAATTCCCAGTGATTTCAATGACGCAGCTCTCTCTTGTGGAAGCGCGTTTCTTCTATAAATGAGATAGTTGACTTAGCTTTGTTTGAAGAATGTTCGTTGAATTGTGGTATGAATTCTTGGAAATTCCTTTTCTCCGTTGAACTACAACAAGCAAAATGGCAGGATAACATGTATAGCGTAAGGA
>JASAMW010003022.1:0-38366 GCA_030247985.1 Epsilonema sp. ZAB3_2
ATAACAGTCTGTTTCAAAAGACCCAAAATTACCAACATAATGACATTATTATATCAGTGGACCACATTTTTTGCAGCCTTTGAAAATTCTTGCTTTGCAGTATCTGATAACACTTATATAGTACTTGACTCTCTGAAAATTTCTTGCTTTACAGTAGCCGATATATATATACCATAACAGTCTGTTTGAAAAGACCCAAAATTACCAACATAATTACGTTTTTTCAAATATCAGTGGACCACATTTTTGCACTTGCTTTGCATGTATTTGATAACACTGATATAGTACTTGACTCTCTGAAAATTTCTTGCTTTACAGTATCTGATAACACCAACATCCCAAAAGTTTTACCCCAAAAAAGTTTGGTGACTGCTCCAAAATTGGTAGCCTTCTCTTGATGCCAGCACGCCAGCTTGGCCAGCTGCGCTGGCCTCACTTTAGTTTTGGGGGTGAAGACTATTATAGGGGTCCTTCCTCTTTCCCACCGATATAACACTTCAGGGGGTGTCCACAAATTACGTTACGCTCTGAACAAGGGTAGGGGGAGGGGGTGAGACCCAAATGTAACGGAAGCGTAACGGTGAACATAGGGGGGGGGGGGGGGGGTCACGGACGGCTGCGTAACGTAATAAAATTTTTACCAAACTATTGGCGTGATATGTATGTACAGTACATGACTTTTGAGTTGATTTGTTTGCTACTGTTGTTCACCTCTTGACTGACATCCTTCCATGGTACATAAGTCTTTAAATGCAAGTAAAATTAGTAGCCTACCATCATAGAGCACCACCGTGCATTCATTTTTGAGGGGAATTTTTATTACGTTACGCCAATATACAAGGGTAGGGGGGGGGGTCGAATCAAAAACGTAACGGAAGCGTAACGCATAGGGTAGGGGGGATAAAAATCGGGCCAGAAAGCGTAACGTAATTAATGACGACCCCCTAACAGAATGGCTTGAGCATTTCTGCATGAATACATACCACGCCATAATAGTCTGTTTCAAAAGACCCAAAAATACCAACATAATGACGTTTTTATTAGGAGAACATAGGGGAAAATGGACCATCTGTGTGAGATGTCATTTTTATGACCCAAATTACCCCCAGTTCCGCATTTCTAATAATGTTTTTTTGCTAATCAGTGGACCACATTTTTGCAGCCTTTGAAAATTCTTGCTTTGCAGTATCCGATAACACTGATATAGTACTGGACTCTCTGAAAATTTCTTGCTTTACAGTACTATCTGATAACACCAATATCCCAAAAAAGTTTTATCCCTAAAAAGTTTGGTGACTGCTCCAAAATTAGTAGCCTTCTCTGATGCCAGCACAGCTCGGCCAGCTACGCTGGCCTCGCTTGATTTTATGGCGATAACAATTTTCAGAGAGTGTTTCCTGTTTCCTCTCTCCACCGATATAATACTTGACAAAATGGCTTGAGCATGTCTGCATGAATACATACCACACCATAACAGTCTGTTTCAAAAGACCCAAAATTACCAACATAATGACGTTTTTATATCAGTGGACCACATTTTTGCAGCCTTTGAAAATTCTTGCTTTGCAGTATCCGATAGTACCAATATAGAAAATTTCTTGCTTTACAGTTTTTATATCACTAATGTTAAACTTGACCCGATTTCAAGTTGATGAAACGCGATTTCAAGTTAGCAGGAAAATATGAAATTGTATTACGTTCACGTGTAGACCAATATTGTATGTAATGTCAATATTATATGTATTGTATGTATATTGTATGTATGTACAGCACCAATATTGTATGTATGTATGTATTAGTATAATATAGGTTCAAAATTTTAGAGAATTTGAGTTCAAGTTCGAGTTCAGGTTCAGCATTTCAATTTGAGTTCGAGTTCAGGTTCACCAAAGAATTAGGGTTTTTTCGAGTTCAAGTTCGAGTTCAGGTTCAATTTTTCATACAAAATTTGTATGTGGAAATTGGAAAAATGCTTCTTGGCCAGCACTTTGTTCATCACTTTTGCAATTTTCCAATACTTTTGTATGCCCAAGGTGCAAATTCGACCTTTCTGGCTTAAAGGTATAGCTGAAGGGTGGTGATTTTTCATACAATATTTCCATAGGCACACAAAAAACTTGAATGGACCACAATAAAACCTTATTGAACTTTAATGAACCTTAATTGAACCTTAATGAACCTTAATTGAACCTTAATTCTGAGAACCTTAATTAATTTTTTTGATAAATTTGAGTTCGAGTTCAAGTTCAGGTTCTCAAAAATTTCCCATTTGAGTTCAAGTTCGAGTTCAGGTTCACTAAAAAATTAAGGTTTTTTCGAGTTCGAGTTCGAGTTCAGGTCGAACCTATATTATACTAGTATGTATGTATGTATGTATGTATGTATGTATGTATGTATGTATGTATGTATGTATGTATGTATGTATGTATGTATGTATGTATGTATGTATGTATGTATGTATGTATGTATGTATGTATGTAATTTCTTGATTTACAGTATCTAATAACACCAATATAATACTCGATGCACTGAAAATTTCTTGCTTTACAGTATTTGATAACACTAATATTAAACTTGACCCGATTTCAAGTTGATGAAACGCGATTTCAAGTTAGCAGGAAAATTTGAAATTGTATTTCATTCACATGTAGACCAATATTGTATGTAATGTCAATATTGTATGTATTGTATGTATATTGTATGTATGTATGTATGTACAGCACCAATATTGACCAATATTGTATGTATGTATGTATGTATGTATGTATGCATGATGTATGTATGTATGTATGTATGTATGTATGTATGTATGTATGTATGTATGTATGTATGTATGTATGTATGTATGTTTGTATGTACAGCATCCCTGGCCCCTGGCTACCGCATCCACTGGAACAGGACCATAGATAATGAACACCACTGTAACCAAAAAAACTGACTTCCGGCCAAAACAACCATCAAACGACCGTCAAGTGCTCACCGATTTTAGCCAAAACGGAAAAATTGCTAATAATAATGGGACAAAAACACCACTACCCCTTTAACTCCTCCTGTCCTGGCTTAAATCGGCGGATGTTTGACGGCCATCCAACGGATGTCTTGACAGCCGTTTTTTGGCCATTTAAAAAAAACCATTTATGGCCGTCCGATGACCGTTTCCCCCGTCTCTTATTTTCCATCGCTTGGCACCACCGAAAATGGCAAGACACGTAAAAATTTGTTATTCCTTCGTTTTTTTCTATGATATAAGAGATTTTTAGCCAAGATTTAGCCCAATATGCGCGAATGTTCTCAGTTACGACTCATTCACCTTTCTTTCTTCATTCCATATGCTTGTGGTGGCATGGAATGATGAAAAAACTAAAAGACGGCAGAAATGGCCATCATGGCCCATTCACAATGATCACTGAATGCCGAAGTTGAAGTTGCGTCAACGCTGGCGTCAATGCAACGCAGATATCGATGTTCAACGCAGATATTGACATTCGATGCAGATATTGACATTCGATGCTGATATCGACGTTCAATGCAGATATCGACGTTCAACGGAGAACGCAGATATCAACGTTTGACGCAGATATCGACGTTCAACACAAATGATGGAAATCTATGTAAATCTTTATTTTTCTCCAATAATAACGCCAGCATAGATGATGATGTTGTTTGGTACATACATACAGTACGTATGTATTTCAATCAAGTTTTCATCGATGTTCGCCACTTTTATTCACGATCGCTAATATCTGCGTCGAACATCGATATCTGCGTTGAATGTCAAAATCTGCCTTGAACATCGATATTTGCATTGCGTTGATGCCGGCGTTGACACAACTTCAACTTCACCATTCAGCGTTCATTGTAAACCGGCCATCAGACGGCCATAACAGTCGTTGGATGCCCGTAAGACAGCAAAAAACGGCCGTCGGGATGCCCGTCAAACGGCCGCCAATCTAAGCCAGGACAAGAGGAGTTAACGTCAGAGAGAAAGACTGAAAAACCCATACAGAATGATACGCATTCCTATGCCACACACTCCAATCCAATCACCCCTACAACACCTTACCACTCACTCACAAACCACACACAAATACAGCAAAAATTTCCTCCTATTTCATCATACCAAAACATTCCTCCCTAGTATTCACTTATCCTTATTAAACAGAACCCTGCATCAATCTAGATCATACCTACTCAAAACTGTATTTGCTTCCTTATTCTTTTATGCCCAAAAACGCCATACTACTTTAACCCAAACCTACAACAAAAAAAATGACGTCACAGATCTTATTTCCTCATACCAAACCTTGGTTCCAAATATCTCTTTCCACGAAAATCCACACTAAATAAATAACCTAAACCCCATTACTACTTCACAACACCAAAAAACTTTCTGTTCCTTCTCTTTTTTCTTACCTTTCTCTTCCTTACTGATAAATGTTCGTTTCTTCTTCATTAATCAATCTCCTTTTTCGAAATCTTTCTTTTTTTTCCCCTTTCTTCCCCCTTTCTTCCACCTGGCATGGCCGAAAGCAAAAATCTAAACAGCACCCACACAACCCATGAACTCCTAAACCCCTCAAGTACTGCTACACCGGCAATTCCTATTCCTCGCAAATTCTTCTTAAGTACCACTCCACCTACAAAACCTATTCCTCGCAATTGTTTGCGAGGTTTAGAAATGCGTTATCTATTCTGTCAACACACGGCTCAAATAATACATTGCCTATACTTGCGTGGTTAAGGCCGCTCGTTTCGTTAGCCCATGCCTCGTGTTCGAGGCATGGGGCAAAAAGCGCGTACGGTTGATATGCAGGAACGCATAAAGGTAGCCTACAAACGCGTAAAAGTATGCAAATGCATGAAACACGTGCGCAGTGCACAACATGTATGTACGTATATACACACTATACAATGAACATATCATCAAATTCAAGGGCTTCTTTCTCATTTCAATAATGAAAATCTCGGCGCAGCAGTGTGAATAAAAGATGAGATACTTGCATTTGGCCTTGCCTCCTCCTTTGAGTTTGATGCATCAATAGACACAATAGGTCGTCGATTCGGCCCAAAGCCGAGAAAAGCGACTGCACAAAAAAAGAGGAACAATCCACAGCTAAAAATAGCAGCAGTTGGCTGGCAAACCATCAAATCTATTATTTACTCAGTGCATAAGCGAACAAAAAAGGACTGCAGACGGATGCGCTTGAGGAAGTTTCTATTTATGCTACACGGCTGTACGTATGCTACGCACGCACAACGCAAAATATGCACGAGCACACCCATCAGGCAAAATGGCGTAGGTGGAGGAGGAGGATGCATAAATTGGCAAAGGGAAATCGTTTTTAGCACAAGTAAACACAGAAATCTGGTTATTTTAGAAAACTTTTCTGGCATCCTTTTGACTTGAGCAGTTGAGCACAGCTGTTTATCGGTGATGAGGGCTGTCTTCCCCTGCAACTCCAATGAAAGAGTGAACTTGCAGTAACGCTGCTTTTCGTCTCTCCCACCATACTCGTATTCTATTATTTAGCAGTAGGGAATGAGAGGGAGCGAGGGACAGACGGCGGAACGCCGTCCCCAGACACTAAATTCCGGAAAGCACAGAAAATAGTAGCAGCGTTGAGCAGCTTATCACTCAGAGTTCTATTTTTGGCTTGATTAGCTTCCTTCGGCAGCTACTATTTTTGTAGCAATCTTGCTTTGCTCAGTGCAAAGAGCGAAAGTAAAGGGGCTTCTTGCGAAAGGGAGAATAGAATAGAAATGCCAGCCAAATAGCTATCAAATCAACATATCATCGCGTCACAACATGTTTTTGTTATTCTTCACATCCTCAGTTAACACAAAAAACCCTTCGATGAGCAGCAGGCAGAAAAGCTGCGAAGAGGCACTACATAATCGTCAATTTCTTACTGGATCACAGCAAAACAGAAATAATTCCCCACTGAACCTCGTTCGATTCAGAGCAACAATAAAAGATTACAAGCTGAGTTTCCGTTGCCACCTACCTGCTCTATCCATTCGGATTATCCGGCCTGATCGACCTGTTTGGATTTCAGCACATTCTCACAAACGGCATGAATGAGTGGAGACGCGGCACACAAAACTCAAAAGCGATTGCACCAATTCACGAGAGAGTGCAAAACACAACAACAATAGAAGCTGCATATTATACACCCACGACCCATCCAACGACAAAAGAAAAGACCACCACACAGGATGACAGGAAACGGTAAGACTGCTAAGTTAAGAAAGGAAAAGAAGAGCTTGCAAACAAATCCGCGTCCTGCGCAGAAAATGCAATTCAGTATCAAACGAGCACCGACCGATGAGCACAAACAAGGGAAAGATAAGATGAGATGGGCATGGGCATGGCATGGCATGGGCGAACACAACATGGGGCGTTGAAATGTAACGAATACGTACGTAACGTACTAAGCATGCGGTATGCACGCAGCAGCGCCTTGCGCCTGTACGAACGCGCGCGCGCGCGCACCAAACTTGTACCACGTGTGTGCGCCAGAACCCAAAGCCAAAAGAATGAACGAACGAAAGAAAGAGCGAGAACGATATTATCGCCCAGCAAGCAGCGAACAGAGTACGTATGTATTTTAGTGAGTGGAGCGCGCAGTGCGGCAGCAGGCAGGCAGGGCACACTGGCGCCCACACAACACAGTACGCTCGCTCGCGGCTGAGCCAGCCCGGCGCGCGCGGTGCGTAGGGAGCGAAAGTGCGTGTTCGCCTGTTCAATGACAAACACATTCTCTTCTGGCCTGGGCCCAGTCGAGCTTACAGAGCGAGAGAGTAGTTGGAGCGTTGCCAAGAAGCTGGGAACACACACAAAAACAAGCTTCGACTAGCGGAAAGAAAGTAAATGCAATAAAGCGCCAAAGCTGATTTTCATAAAACATTCAATGCATAATATGGGAATAAGCGAAGGTATAAATTTTTATATGGACACTGCGTTTTCAATCGCTCGCGTAATGGCAGGTGGAAAAATGATTGCTTGGGTACAGTACAGAACAAAATGAACGAACATGCTGATCGCTGTTGTTTTGAAAAGGAGCTGTTTTGACGAGCAGATAGAATACACATCTGACTACATCTGGTGTGGTGAAAGCACTATACTATAAGCACTCCACAAAAGCCACCAACGCAAAATCGCAACTTCCAGAGTGCTTTTTTCACGCAGAAGAAATATTCCTGTGCCGCTAGCCTTGTCTTGCAAAAACCGCTTTGCAAGTAAAGCAAAGTCCCTGAGGCCCTTTTCAAGATTATGTTGTAGCGATAATTTCCGGCTGAAATATGCAGCTTGAATCTAAACAATGCCAGGGTGGCTCTTTGAATCTAGCAAAACGAAATGACTGCATAGCCTGGAGGCAGCAGAATTGCCTGTACGCATTGACGTCACCGCCTTGCAAGCCCCAGAACTAAACAGCTGTTCCAGATTGTTCCATTTTTTGGAATTCTCAAAGTCAAAGAATCCTCAGTTTTTCGTGCCCCTCTTTCTCCGCAAAGCTCTTTGCCTTTACTGTTGTACATTCATTCAAAGATTGCAGAGCAGGACAAAGCTAGCGGAATCACGAGACGCGACTTCTCTGACTTGCTTTTCCTGGTTGTCGTTTGCTAAAAGCTAAAAGCTCGAGTACAGTAATGTCTCTGTCTCCGAAAATTCTGTATCGCTACCCATACTCACCCTATCAATCGCCGAAACGCGTTTATCGGGCCCAGAGTTTGATCTGGCGCGATCGCATATTGCGCTGCACCAAATGCGGAAGAGAAATCAATGAAGCGATTGATGGGGATTGGGGATGCCTCGTTGGCGATAAAAGCTACCACATCAACTGCCTTTCTTGCATGGTCTGTCGTCGACCCATTGCCTACACAACAACTGGAAGATTCTACTTCCTGGAAGGACAACCCTACTGCGAGGACGATTATGAGGTAAAACAAAAAATGCTCAAAAAGTTATAAAATGTCCGTCCGTCCGTCCAGCAGGATTTGAACTTTCGTCTCTTTCAGAACTTGAACACATGCGGGAAATGTGGAAATTTGGTGCTTTACAAGGTAAGCAAGAAGATAAGATAAGAAGATCCACAGTCAGACAAGCAATCAAGCAAAAGCAGCACGTGTTGGTGTTGCTTCAGGTTTTGCGGGAGCCAAACGGTCGAACCTTTCATCCGGAATGTTTCACATGCACCATCTGTGGCATTGGATTGGATGGACGCCAGTACTCAAAGGACATAAGAGATCGGCCTCATTGTGTCCCCTGCTACACCAGGTCAGCGTCAGGGTGTGCAGCAATAAAGTACGAATACCTTCTTTCTTACCTTGTTGCATTCGTGATAGGAAAACGGCTCCAAGATGTGGTGTCTGCGAGCAACCAATCGTATTCGATGACGTTCGCTTCTGTCTGAAGGTGGAACAGACTGGAGAGCTCTTTCACAACGAATGCTATAGATGCGAGGTACCAACTCAAAATTGGTAGAAGGCGCCCGCTTTTGCATAAAAAGAAGAAAAATGTTTCAAAATGAAAGTCTTTTGTTTGAACCTTTTGGAATTAATTCACAACCTCATGTGCGTACAGTTTGACATCAAAGCTTTCAGGGTTGCGGCATCAAATTGTCATGCAAAATACGAGGTCATGAGTGCTGGCCATTGGACGGACATCTGTTTTGCAAATATTGTCATGACGGTCATGCAGCTAATCCTTTCTGGAAGGCGCAATACGGACTTTGATTGGGCGACACTTTGTCGGCATGAACAAACAGAACTACGCCTGCATGATTTCAGCAGAAAGTCGGGAACAGAATTTATTTTGCAGATTTTTAGACTGCCTGCAAAACTGGCAATAGATGGTAGAGAGAGAGAGAGAGGTTGTTTGTGTACCTTGATTGGAAAACGTGTGCAATATGATTCAATTATTGCATCAGATATGGCGTATCGCGTGTGCATGTACTCTATATACAAGCCCTGGCACCTGAAAGTACAAGTAGAGTAATTGAATAATCAGGTCTCCTATATTGAATGATTCAGCATAATCTATTTTAATAAGCTGCAATTAGCCGTCCTTGTAATGATGGGGCAATAAAGGCTTATCGCTTCCATTTCACCCACTTGTCCTGCAAACTTCATGGACGAATTGGCAAAATGGTGCTAATTTCATTAGAATTACATACCACAAGACGCAAGAGACGTGGTACGTTGATTTCTTTGTTGAAAGGAAAAGTGTGTTACAAAAGAAAACAAAGGATGCAAGTAGTGTTGCTTGTGCAACGTGGCAAAACGAAGTGATGAAGGAAGAAAGAACGAAAGGAAGGAAAGGAGAGTGGAAAAGTGGAAGGGAAGTCGAATTTGAGCTGCTGCAGCAGAAGACAGCATGTCCTTGTTTCCAGCGTATCGTCAGGATGAGGAAGGTGAAGGACGCCGTTCCTCAAAAATGCCAGAAGACGAGGAAGCAGTTGCGATTTCGGAAGAGATTGCCGATAATACTTCAACTGTTGATCATCCTCTGCGAAATTTCGCAAGTTTCAAGCCGGCGCAAGATGAAAGAAATGATGAAAGCGAAGCAGTCACCATTCCTATCGACATCGACAGTGGTGGAGAAGTTGACACTACTGTGGGCGAAAAACGCAAGAAGAAGCACTGTCGAACACACACACAATCAGCTAAGAGACGAAAACAGCAGCAGCCGATGAAATGGGACTTCATCCCAGCATCGGACGCCATCAAAAAACTGCCACTCGCAGAAGAACAGGGATTTTTTCTGCACGATCGCAAGCGCGACATTGAAAATCTTCAGTTTGGCTCGGTATACAAACAGCAAATTGCGAATTATCGACTGTTTCCGGCTAGAATATTTCTCATCGGCAACGATAAAGCAATAAAAGACGTGTTTGGCGCTCCAAGGAATGAAAATATGCGCTATTTCTTTCGCAAATATAATCGCAAGTTTGCTGCCGGGAAACGGGTAGTGCCTGAGAAACTTCTTGGCAAACAATTGCCGGCCCATTTGCAAGCTTCTGATGATTATCTGGAGCTTGAATCAAGGTTGGACAATGGAGAAGAAGGGGGTCTGATTTACGATCCGTCGATTCAGATGTACAGACCAGCGGGAATGATTGCAGTGGCAGATGGGAAGGATGATACGAGTGTGAATGTGAATCTGCAGGAAGGAATGAGCTTTGCCCAAGCCGAAATTCTGGACAGGAGCAAGAAATTCAATCGAGCTCTTGACGAAAATCCACATGATATCAAGCTGTGGTTGTCCTTTCTACAGTTTCAGGTAGCGCAAGCACGAACGAGTACCTTGCCATGCGTGTGTCTGTGTGTACCTATGAACATATTTTACGTGGACGTGGGATAGGTGACGTACAGTAACTATGTACATAAGTATGTGTTCAGTGAAGTACGTACTGTGAAGTACATGCCTACGTACCATACGTTTTGACGTATATACAGTAATACCATAAAGAACAGCGAGTTAGGCGTAATGTAAAGAACAGCGAGTTAGAATGTCCTCTTATTTTTTTAGGATCAAGCTTACGCAGTGGGCAATAAAGTGGGCCGGCCTCTTCTGAGCGGGCCTTCGGATAGGAGAAGATTGACAGATTTGGGGTTGCTGGAGCGGAAGATGGCGATATTAGAGCAGGCTGTGGCCAAGAATATGACGAGTGTGGAGTTGAAGTTGGCCAGACTGAAGGTGGGACGCGAAGGAGTTTGGGATCGAGAACGCTTGAAAGCGGAATGGAAGCGCTTGGAGTTCAGTCACGTGAATCGACTGATGATGTGGCACGGGTACTTGGCGTTCTGCCAGGAAGATTTTCTCGCCTTCACCACGAGGAAAGTGGCGGCGGTGTTCGATCGCTGCTGCGAGAAACTGCGGGGAGTTGTGGCGAAGAAAATGGTGACGCATCCACCCGAACAGGGAACGACGGCTTTCGTATTGGACTGCATTCTTCGCAAGTGTCGCTTTTGGACAGACGTACGTATGTATGCCATGCCATGCCATAATATTTACAGACGGCGTTACGTTCCTTTCGTTCAGTACATTTGATTGTTATTTATACTGAAATATGTATGACTACACCTATAGTCCGTTCAGCGAGAGTTTCTTCTGGCCGTTTGCGCGTGTTAGAAAAACTAGAAACGCGTTCGCGGATTTGTTTCCAACGTTTTTATACGCTATCTTATTCTGAAAAGTAGGCCTACATGTAAATTGGGCAGCCCTAACTATCGGGCAGCGACAACTCTCGCTGGACGAACTGTGCAATTTTGTGTCTGGAGTTGTAAGTATTTGCTACCCATATGTTGCTTGGATGGCAAATCAAATCAATTTTTTTTTTCAGGCTGGTTATCCAGAAAAGGCAGCTGCCAATTTGCAGGCGTTGGTGGAATTCAACTTTTTTCAGCCACCGGAAATCAGCAAGTTGACAGAGGAGGAGAAGCGTCGATTTTTCGAGCCCTTCTGGGATTCGAACCAGGCTCGTTTCGGCGATCGTGGAGCCAAGGGATGGCGCGACTCTCTGGCGTCGAAAGCGGCGACTAGTAGCTTGGAAGTTGCTGAGAGCTTGAGAAAGGAAGAGGATGAGGAAGAGAGAGCGATGAGTGAGCGATTGACAGCCTTGGAAGAAGCGACACTACGTGATGGCCTGACATCTTGGACTAGTGACGGCGACCTATGGCGACAACTGGAATGTCTACGCGACGCCTATCACACCGCCCCCTGGCGGTCAGCGGAAGAAGCTGAAGATCTGGAACGCCTCGTCATTTTCGAAGATGTCTCAGAAAGTTTGATGCAGTTCCAGGATGGCGCACTGCGATTTCGAATTCTCACTTCCACACTCAAGTTTTTCGGCGCGAAACTGATTCGATTGGAACTCTGGGGAACGGACGATGACGCAGTGGATGACGTCGTGGAGGCGTTTGGCAACCTGCCAAGTCTGCGAGAAGGCCCGAAGAAGCCGCCAGAGCACCAGCAGAGGCTCGATCGCATGTTTGATGCCATTGCTCAGTTGGAGGTGCTTTCAGTGGAGCAGATGGACTACTTCGAGTGCTGCAGACTGAACGATGCCGGTTTGAAGCTGAAAGAAGCAGGACTGAGTCAGAGAGAGGGACTGAAACAGCTGAAGGCGAAAGCGAAGGAGCTTTTGGGATTGACGAGGAATAGAAATTGCCTTCCTCTTTACCTCACATTCGTCCGGGCGTTGGCTTTGATGGATGCGAATGAAGAGGCGGCAGATATGGCGCTGAAAACGCTGAAAAGTCTCGGGAAATCCCTTGATTTCACCCTGGAATTGACGACGACGAATGAGCTGACCGTTCTCGCCTTGGTATTGGAAGCTGCACGTGCGCAGTTGTCTCGTAATGACAGGAGAGGTTGCTCGCACCTGTTGGGTACGTTCATTACTGTGGGAAGAGTGGAACAGCAAGAGGAAACTGCCGCAGCTCTGAGCCTACTAAAAGCGAAGAAGAGGCTGACGGAAGAAATTTTGCCGTCTCTGCTGGCGAAAGCTGGCTCAGCAGTGGACGATAGTCGGTGTGCACTGACGAAAAGTTGGCTTGGAGCGCCGCTGACTCTGGTGACGACATTGACTGCTTATTACTCGTATGCGTGCGGTGCTTCAATTGAGACGGCGTTGGAGAACTTTGACGCACCTGCCAAGATTTGGCGCCAGAGTTCTGGATGCTTGGCGCGACGCCAACTGGAGCTACTGTTGGAGCGCAAGTTGGACTTGCTGGATTTGCATGTGAGCCAGGTGAAGGTTTATCCCGTTCGCTTATTGAACAAGAACGTAGAGGCTGCGCTGCTGGAGTTCCCACAGAATCCGGCGATTCTCAAGCGATTTGTTGATCTCAACCTGAAGGGGCATTTGTTGGTGAAACTGCGCAACTATTTCGACGACGCCTGCAGGGAGTCGCAAAGCGCCGTTGCTCATCTGGCCAGCGTCTACGCGGAGTTCAATCGTTTTCTCGGCCTGCTGAACGCTCCGGGCGCTGAACAACTGCCGGACGTGCACAAACTGTGTCATGTATTAGAGCGGGCTACAGCCGCCTGTCCGCAAGTGACGTGTTTCTGGCGTCTCAGTTTGAAGCTGGAGGTGTTAAGGGGAGAGCGGGAGGCGGCCAAGCAAGTGTTCTATCGCGCTGTACGCCAGTGCCCCGGAGCGAAGTGCCTGTATTTGGATGCAGTGGAGATTGCACCGGAGGAAGTTCAGTTGATCACTGACTTCATGATGGAGAAAGAGATTCGGTTGAGACTGCCTTTGGAAGAGCTGCAGTTACTGAAGGAAGCGGCGAAGAGAGATGAAGAAGCAGTAGGTACAGATGGGAAGGAGGATGGGGATGATGTGGTTACATTGGTGTGATACAGTACGTATGTAGGATGTGTGTACGCTACTGCACAGGTCCGTATGTGCCGTATGCTTTCATTCATTCACTAGACGCCGTATGTTGTAGTCGCTCACAACGTTGTACTCATTTGGTTGGTCCAAAAGGAGAGCTCAAATTCAAAAGGAGAATTCGCTGCGGCGGAAACAGTAAACGTTTTGTACATCTGAAACTCGGTATTGCTTGCATGCGATTTACGGTGGTATTGCCACATCTCCGTCATGATGCATTTTCCACATGAATGCCTGTGTAGTATGTAAAACCGTATGGGTCATGGCAAACAATGCAGACGAATATTATAGGCCTATTATCTGCAGTTCATAAGCGACGACGAAACTGCAATCGAATGCTGGAAGGGGAAACAGTATCCCGATCAACTGCTGGGGTGCATCGATCACCGTCAAAGTGATCTATGTGCAACTGTGTAGTAGGCTACTATGTATGTACTTGTATTTTGCGGTCCTGATCCACCGTAACGTCTATATGTGCAAACATGGGATATTTTTGGTGTAGGCATTTGGATGAGACGCGAAGCGCCATGTTGTCTGGTGGAGAAACAGTGGTTGATTTTGGCGAGGAGGACACCGGCAAGAAAATATTGAAGTGAGTTCTATATGCTTCCGTCGTATCGTTCCATTTCGGGCGGAAATGTAGGTAACGTACTTATTTACCGGTGCATGCATTCTAGCTCCCCAATACATAGCCTCCAATGCACAGCCGTCCCATATTGGTAGAACAAACAATGTTCAAAGCAGCCCCGTATGTAATACTTGGCAATACGTATGTACTACAGCTACAGGACAGACTGCACCGCGGTAGCGGGGCTGCCAATTTTTTGGTTGTTCCCTATTCTGAGACATGCAGTCGCCTGCAAGTTATTCCTTGGTTGCTGTTTTCAGTCGCCCAGTTGTGATCACTGTGCATATTCTCTTTCGTGCTGCAGCTCTTTTGGTATATATTTTCGCCAGCACTCTCACCAACAGCTTTATTGTCTCTTTTCTTCTCATTGTAAGCCGAATGAAGCTGGAGGAGTACGTACACACGTTACCTACAACCTACCTAGTCATTTTGCCGGTATAACTGTATGTTTGTCATACACAATACCATTGGGTGTTTTGCAGCTATTTTTGCTATCCCTCGATTTCTGGGTGGTAAAGAATATTTCCGGTCGCTTGCTGGTTGGGTTGCGATGGTGGAACTTTGTGGACGAGGAAGGCGTTAGTCACTGGAGATATGAAGCCAGAAAGGTATGCGTGAGGGCTAGCTAGCAGCAGACACAAGTGCTTGCTCTTTTATTGAGTAAACGAACACAAACTGAATATACCAAGTAGGCCTACTGTATTTCTGTTTTTGCTAAATATGCTGCGCTCTATGGAACTTGTGTACGCTTTCCTGCAGGATCAAAGTCGAATAAACCTTCATGAGTCGAGGATCTTTTGGTTGGCGCTCGTGTTGACGCCTTTGGTTTGGCTGTTCTTCTCCTTTATTGCCTTGTTCACCTTCAAGATGAGTTGGCTGGTAAATGCGCATCGCTGTCTGTAAATATGGAAGTGTTATGCATTTTTTATGTTTTGTTGGACAGATTGTCACTGTTATGGGGGTTGCAATGACCGGCTCGAATTTGTTTGGATATGTGAGATGCAAGTGGAGTTCAAGACAGGAGTTTTCGTCTTACCTGTCAAGCACTGTTTTATTGAAGGTTCTTACGTACAGTATAGGTGTGTACAAGTGTGCTTTTCAAATGGTCTTGTGCTTTGTCTCAAATACCATGTCAATTTTACATTCTGTGCAGTATTTACTATTTTAGCTTCTGACATCGAAAACTAGTGGACCAGCCCAGTCCAATGTGCCGAAATAACGCAGTATTATTCAAGGACAAAGTCAACTGTCGCCATTGGATTGGCGGACCGACCGTCGGCTTTTATTTTCAGTACAGACGAGCCACCTGTCCTTCATTATCTGCTTGACTGTGTGTGTTGTATCGTTTATGGTTGTAGCAATGAAGTTTAAAGCAGGGATTGGTGCAATATTTGTATGTGATAGCATGTACTGTAGTGGGACGTGATGGATAACGTGGTGGCAGCCACCAAAAATTTGTGTGCCACCATCAATTTTGGTGGTTACGTACACCAAAAAATTTGATGGCACGGTGGTCACCAAAGAGCGTGGTGGCTCCAAACTTGCTGACTAGCGCAATATCTAGGAATATTTTTTTACTGTTTGCATTTTTTGTTCAGAATTGTCAACGTTAGCCTTTTAGCCGGCGCGTCAACGTCAGCCTTTTAGTCAGGCCCCTGCCACACCCCTGCCGAGCCGCGTCACCCACTCACCGCCCACCTCAGACCAGACGCTCTGATCATTTCAAATCAGGAAAACAGGGATAGCGAAATTTCCAAGAAAGAACAGAAGATGAGTTGCTACTTTTGCGATGGTAGTAAGCCCAAGGGTCGCAAACCTACAACGGAAGTTTTGGAGGAAGACGAAAATGTGGAGCCTCATATGCTGGAAGAGCACATCCGTTGCTACCATCTTCAGCAGTACGCGCCATACATTTGCAAGCTCTGTTCCAACGCGTTTGTTGCTGAAAATCAGCTGAAGCAACACTTGTCAGCACAGCACTTGGTCACCGAATTCACATATGACAAGCTGCAAGAACGGGTAAGTGCGGCCTTTAGCTGGTAATAGTGTACGTACAATATTACGTACGATAACGTGCGTGCTTGTGCAACAGTACATCTTCTTCCGTGCGCTCGCATCAAAGTCTTGCGCCTGTGAAGATGGCATTGCATTGCATATCTATCTCTATGTACGTTTTATGCACTTTGTTGCAGAGATTTTCCACATCTTTGAAGGTCAAGTTTGATATTATGGCTTTACTCGATAAGATCTGTGTATGAACTTTCATTATCATCGTTGTTTCAGTTTTGTCACTACGATCGGCAAGATGGATGGGAGCTGGTGGGAAGTGTTCTTTTGGGTGTGGCTCAACTCAGAGACATGGAGGAGACAGAAGAAGCAGTGAGTCTAGATGTTTTGGACGCATCTTCTGCTTTGTGGAAAGTGTTGAACGTGTGTCAAGCGAACAGAGAACGACAAAAGAGACAGAAACAGAAGAAGAAAGCACAGGACAAGAGAGCAGCTCCTCCTCTGAAGGTTATGGTAAAGGAGGAAGACTGTGTTGCGATGCCGCAGGGTGTTGAAGGCGAACTTGCCGCGTACAGAGAGAAGCGTGAAGGAGGAGAAAATGAGGAAGAGGAAGAAGAAACAGTGCAAGCAGCGACAGGAATACGCACTCGGTCCGCCAAGCGTAAGGCATCACAGGTCTGGCTCACTTTGGCGAGCAAGAAGCGGAAGAAAGCGGCTTCAGCAGCCGGCAAGCCAAGAATCCCCATCACTCGCCGCTTGACATATTCCACGGCGAACAAGCGCAAACGTCCATTCGCATGTGACGAATGCGATGCTCGCTTTCCGGATCAGTGGAAGCTGAAGCGGCATACGGAGAGTAATCACAAAAGCAGCCCAAGAAAAGGAAAAGGCAGTAGGCGGAATACGTCTGCGGTCGGTGGAGATTCGTCAACCGAGAAAGATGATGATCCAAATATCACAGAAAAGGAAGAGAAGAGCGACAAATCTTTCCTGTGTGAAGAATGTGGCGCTCAGTTTCCGACAAAGTGGAAACTGCAACGACACGCCAATTCGAAGACGGCTCATACCAGGGGCAAGAAGAAGACGCCTTTGGCAAATGGCGAAGATGACCGGAACTCTGTTGACACCACTTCAAGCGGTGGAACTGATGACAGAAAGATCTTTTTCGTGTGCAAAGTGTGCAAGGAGCGTGTGAGAGACTTGAAGCAGCATATGAGCAAGAAACACAGAGGAGGCTCTGCGGAGGAAGAGAAGAAGAGAAAGGACGAGGAAGGAGGCACGTGTCCTGAGTGCAACCTGCACGTGAAACGCAGGCGAGATCTGCCTGCTCACGTGCGTACGCATACGAAGCCGTACTTGTGCGAGCAGTGCGGATGGCGCGGCTCCACCGCCGTCAAGCTGAGACAGCATCTGAGAGTGCACACGGGCGAGAGGCCTTTCGTCTGTGACCAGTGCGGCCTCGGCTTCAACATCAAGTACAATCTGACTGCGCACGAGAAGACTGTACATGGTGGAGTGAGGCCGTACAAGTGTACGGAGTGCGACAAAGCTTACACCAACTCTAGACACCTGGTGCAACATCGACTGATGCATCTGAGAGAAAAGGGCTTGCCCATCCCACAAGAACTGCAGGAGAAACAGGAGCCAGGCGCCACTTGCAAGGTGATGTGACTGCGTGTATTGTACTTACTTACCTTCTCAAATGGTCCTGCATCATTGCAGAATCAGTGGTGTTGTGTTGTTATGTACATACATATTCCTCATGCAAGTACGTCAGCGCAGTATGTCTATGTAGTGATGTAGTATTGATGTGTACGTACGGTACACGTACACAGAGCCTACGTACATACTGTAGCAAAGAAACAGGAGGCTCTGTGTATGTGTACCGTACGTACACATCAAGTTTGTTTGCAGATATGTGGGATTCACGTAGCGCGCAAAAGCAACCTCGGTTGGCATATGCGCAATCACACGAAGCCCATACAGTGCGACCTGTGCCCGCTTCGCTTACCGAATAAGCAACGCCTGAAGCGTCACTACATGGTTCACACTGGTGAGCGTCCATTCTCTTGCGAAGTGTGCGGCAGAGGCTTCAGGAAGAAGGACGACCTGAACAGACATCTGCGTACGCATACTGGGGAGAAGCCGTACCTCTGCGAGTATTGTGAACGCGGCTTCGCCAGTAGGCACACGCTGAATATGCACATACGTACTCATACTGGAGAGAAACCGTACGCCTGTGAGCTGTGCGGCTACCGTTCAGCTCAGATCGGAGCTATGCTTGATCACACCAGGAGCGGAGTCTGCCAGAAGGAAGGCTACACTTACACACCGCGAGGAAGAACAGAGACACCTGCAGCCGGCAAAAAGAAGCAGAAGAGGAAGAAGAAGCAACTGATCGCGACGACGATCGAGAAACATTCACCTGTGGCTGTGGCAAGGCCCAGAATCTTGGTGGCAGCAAAGCACGGGGACGAATATTATGAATATTCCTACTGAATAGCAGTGAACGCAATAGATTGTGAACTTCTGCGCCTGCAGTGTTAGGTTCCTGTCCGGCGTAGAATAAAATCGTGAGTAAACTCAGAATTCTATTTTATGCAGGACCGGAACCTAGTACAGAAGGCGCAAAAGTTCACACTTCAGCAAAAGTTCAGCAAAAGTTAAGACCAGGTCTATTTACTACTCCAACGACTGGAGGAGAATAGGCGATGGGGCTGGTTGGCTGCTATGATGAATGGTGAAGGAATGCGCATTGGTGTTCGTACGTACATACTTTCATGTCATACGATTTTGCACATTTCTTACCAGTGTTCAATTGTTCATCAATAACTGTGCATAGCATCATGTACTTGTCTGTGTAGATAATAGTGGTTAGCTGGAAAGACGGTTGTTGTGTTTGCTTTTCCTGCTCGACATGGATTTCGAGCCAGCTCAAATTAGAGCCGTTTCCGATCAATTTTCTTTCCACCACCTTGTCAAGACATATAGTGTGACGGTTTGTTTTGATGTAGGTATCGCGTTCGATAGTTATGGAGTGCTGTTACTGCTTCGTTACCCTGTCGAGCAGCAATGAAGATGAAATCCTTGGTCATTTGCGCAGTTGCCATCTTCACTACTCTCCATTCGTCTGCGCCATCTGTTCCAGTAAGTTCAGTATGGACAACGAATTGCGTCATCATCTCAGCTGTCATCAACAGATGATGCAAGGATCCGTGGTACCGCCACAGCATACTGCAAATATGGATCAATACATTGTGCATACGAAAGAGAAAGTTCTCGAGCGCGTGTCAACGGTTCTACTGGAGATTGTACAGCTGTGTCATTTGGAGAAGACAGCGGAACAGCGAGAAGAAAAGATGGGCTTGACACAGGATGATAAGAAGGGGCTTGAGGACATGTGGAAGTTGGTGATGGATTGCGGTGTATTGAGAGCGAGAAACAAGCGGATAACTGTCGAGGCCACAGCACCAGCAGAATTTCCTGCTAAAGCAACTCCGCCTAGCACGAGTACAAGAGTAGCTAAGGTGGAGCCGCGAGAAAAGGAAGAAGCTGAGGACGCTCTTCTACATTTGCCCAAAACGTGGCGGTTGAAGTTGGAAAGGAAGGAGAGAAGAAAACAAATGAGAGAAGCGTGGAAGAGGCACCAGCAGTTTGAATCCAGTATTGACTATCGAAAGGTCGCATTCGTGTGTAAAGTGTGCGGCTTGCGCATGCGTTCCTTGAAGAAGCACATGGTTACACACAGTGCGGAAGAAATTGCGAAGGCTGCCACGGATGAGGAGGCACAAGCGAGAAACAGAAACAGCCGGCGTCATATCTACTTGCCCTATCAGTGCGACATATGCAGAAAGGCCTACAAAGATTCACGGGGCTTGAAAGTGCATCTTCGGACGCACAATAGAAACCTGTGGCATAAGTGCGAAGTGTGCAGCAAGCGATTCAGCAATAAGAGGTACCTGAACACAACGCATATGCGCAGTCACACGGGAGAGAAGCCGTTTGCTTGCGACCAATGTGATCATCGCTGTTCTACGAACACAGACTTGAAGTCGCACAAATTGACACACACTGACGTGAAGCCACACAAGCGGGCTCTGCGGAATAAAAGCAGCGAGTTTGGCGGGCTAAGTATTTTGTTTGCTACTCCTCAGAACACGCTGTTCTTTCGTTGGGAGGAGGAGGAGGAAGCTGAACTTGCCATATTATTGCATGACGAGGATAGGACCTGTCGCTCGCTTGTCTCTATTTTTCTTCCGTTGAGCCCGCGTTCTTCGCAATGCCATCTTTGTGATCGCTTCTTTCGCGCCAAGAAAACTTTGAAGGATCACATTCGGACGCACACTGGAGAGAAGCCGTACGAATGCAAACTGTGCAAGGCGGCCTTCAAGTCGCACACTCATCTTATACATCACAGGAAGAAGCACAGCGGACTGAGGCCGTATGCTTGTCCGCATTGCGACCGTCGTTTTGAGCGTCGGGAGACCATGAAGAGTCACGTGAGCATTCATACGGGAGAAATGCCCTTCCACTGTCCCGTCTGCGGCCCCGAGAAACGATTCCGACTGAAGAAGGGATTGGACAGTCATATGCTTCAGCATTCCGATGCCAAGCCTTTCCAGTGCATGCTGTGCCACAGCCGCTTCAATACGCACACGAGCGTACGGGTGCACTTGCGCAGTAAGCATTCGGATGTCAACTGGGAGGATGCCAAAGCGTACGGATTGAGCGTGAAGAAGCAGGAGAAACGCGAAGAGAGTTTCTTCCAATTTGTACTCGCGCGTCAGACAGAAGATGGCAGGCACGAATGCAAGTGGATGAAAGTGGAAAGTCAAAGAATGCTTTCGTGACCGAGGTCGACTTTTGTAAAACTCCTTCATCTGTTATGTTAGTTTGACTGTCGTTTGTGATGCTGCTAATGTGCCAGAGTTATGTAGTGATAAAAGGCTTGCGTACTTTGCAATTGGAGTGAGCGCGTCTGTTGGCACAACTGCTTGATGCGTCGAGCGAGCTCTGTGAAGAGCTGTTCTTCTTTATGTCGGAGGATCAGTCGCTCACGCTTTTCGGTCTTTTCAGGTGACCGGTTTTATCGATGATGGAGTGCTGCTACTGCTTTGGTGCACTGACGAGCAGCAGCGAAGATGATATTCTTCGCCATGTGCGCAGTCGCCATCTGCACTACTCTCCATACATCTGTGCCATCTGTTCCAACAAGTTCAGCATGGACACCGAATTGCGTCATCATCTCAGCTGTCATCGCCAGATCATGGAAAGGTCTATGGTGCCACAGCATACTACAGACTTGGATCAATGCTTTGTCCATGCGAAAAAGGAAGCGTTTGAACGCATGTCATCAGTTCTGCTGGAGATAGCACAGTTGAGTCAGATGGAGAGGGTTATGCAACAACAGCAGGAGGAGGGAACAGAAGGTGAGGTGGGGATGTTGACGTTGGATGAGATGAAATCTCTGGATGACATGTGGAAGCTGGTGATGGATTGTGGAGCACTAAGAGCGAGGAACAAACGCATCGCGGCTGACGCTAAGTTAGAGGCAGTGCTACAACAAAGCGAACAAGATGCTGAGAAAGAAATGGAGGAATCAGCTGTCAATCTGTCTACGAAGAAGGAGGCACTGGAAGAGGAGGTAGAGGTGGACAGCAAGGAAGGCATCTTGGAGCAACTGCCCAAGACATGGCGATTGAAAATACAACGGAAGGAGCAAAGGCGACACCGGAAAGAGGCGTGGAAAAAGCAGCAGGAACAGGCGCAGAAGGAAGCTCAGGCTCAAGCAAACCTGGATCGCAAAGTCTCATACATGTGCAAGGTATGCGGCTATCGCGTTCGATCCCTGAAGGGCCACATGGCCAAGCATACGCCGGAAGAGAAAGCGCGAGCGTCGACAGAGAAGTGGGCGCTGGGTTTGTCGGAGCTGGCGTCTTGCAAGCGACGAAATGTGTGGGCGCCGAACCAGTGCGAAATCTGCCGCAAAGCGTACAAGAATTCGCGCTCCCTGCGAATGCATCAGAAGACGCATAACAAGGAGAAGTGGCACAAATGCGAAGTGTGCGGACGCAGCTTTGGTCACAAGTCCTACTTGAAGATTCACATGCGCAAGCACACTGGGGAGAAGCCATACGCTTGCGACAAGTGCGAATATCGAAGCGCAACAAAGACCGGATGGAGCATGCATCAGATGACGCACTCCGACTTGAAACCGTATAAGCGGGCTCTGCTGAAGATGAGACAAAGCACCATGTCGGTAACGCTGAACGCCAACGTTGACGGCTGCGTTACCGCCGGCGTCAAAGCAGCGTCAAACGAGAACGCCGACGTCGGCGCAGAAAGCCACGTATGTATTTCGATAAGCTTAAAACATTGATGTTCGCAACTAATTCTCTGCGATCGCTAATATCTGCGTCGGACGCTAATATCTGCGTTGCGTAATCATCTTCGTTGGCGTTCAGCGTCCGTTGTGTACGAGGCATGAGCCTGTGTACACCCACCAGTAAGTACGTAATACAGTATCTGTATGTATGTACTATAAACTGGCCCGTAAGAGTTGGCTATGGCGCGTTCCGTAATAGATTCACAATTGCGGATTTTTGTCTGCTTCTGTACTATTTAGCAGAAGTAGGATGCAAACTACGCTCTACTACTTGAGTCCCATTGCCAACTCGCTCTGTCCAGATAGTGTGTGCAAACATATGCCCATGTGTTAGTACATAACTGCCTGTCACTGTTGCTGACACTGTGCTTTGTCTTCTTCTTCCGTCGAGCCCGTCTCGTCGCATTGTCGAGTGTGCGGGCGTTCATTTCGGACAAAACATACGCTCACGGAACATATGCGGACTCACACCGGGGAGAAGCCGTTCGAATGCAAAGTATGCAAGAGCCGCTTCACTTCGCAAGGATATCTGGTGGCCCATACTCGGAAACACACTGGAGAACGTCCGTACGCCTGTCCACACTGCGAACTGGCCTTCACCCGCAAAATGCTACTCAACAATCACATGACCATTCACACAGGAGAGAAAGCCCATCAATGTCCGATATGCGGAGAGCAGAAGCGATTCAGACTGAAGAAAAACCTCGAGGAGCATATGCGACAGCATACTGGGGAGAAGCCATTCCAATGTCTGGTGTGTAAGGAACGCTTCACCCAATCGACTAGCGTTCGCGTACACTTGCAGAGCAAACACCCAGAGGTCAGCTGGGAGGACGCAAAAGCCTTTGGCATCTCTGCCAAGAAACAGGAGCAGAAGGCGGCCGAACAGTTTCAACTATCTTTTGGTCAGCTAGCCGCTGTCGCTGAAAAGACGGCGGGAAGAGAAAGTGTGTGATGATGATCTTTCTTTTGTTTTATTCGATGTAAATCATAGCGGTTGTACTGTTTATGGCATGCTGCAGACGCACCTATGTACTGTATAAAGTATGCATGCACTGTGATTATTTGCCGCTGATACCGTGGCCAAGATACTAATCTCAATATAAATATTTTTGATTGGCCTCTCCTATGAAATGTTAGCTCAAATAAATCGTTGTTTTCTTGTTGTCCGTCCTTTTTGATAACTCCTCGCTAAATTGTCGAGACAAACTGCTTGTTTTTTTGCTATTTCAACAGCTTGCTTGCAGATGAATGCGTAAAATATCTTCCAGTGGTTGCAGGAAGGATGCAGTGCTGTTTCTGTTTTGGAAGGGTTGGTTTGGTTGCGTCTGATAGCACCTTGAGTGACAGTGACAAGAGCTTGGCAGCTCACATCTCATCCTCTCATCTGTCCAACTGCGCGATTCCTGCTGAACAGAAGATGCTAGTGCGGATGTTGAATGTACTCGTGGAGGTAGCTGAGCTGAGTCGAGTTGAAAAGCTGGAGATACTCGCGCCTGATGAGCGACAAACCCTGAATGTGATGTGGCGCCTCCTACTGGACTATGCGACTGTTCGTTTTCCTCAAGAGAGGCGGCAGCGTCCTCGACTGGTCAAGAAAGAGCCGGAGGAGCTAACTCTGGTCACAGCAACTGCAATTCCCACTGGAGAGACAAAGCCGCTAGCTTTTGACGTGGTCGGTAAGAAAGGGAATACTCTCACCATCTCCAGGAAAACGCAAAGCAAAGCAGCAAGAAAGACCTCAGTGAAAGAAACAGAAAAGGCGGTGAAGAAAGAGCCAACAGAAGCGAGCAGGATGAAGAAGCAAGAAAACGAGAGACAACAAGAAATACGGAAAGCTCGCCAACAGTGGAAAAGACAGTTCAAGTACAAATGCACGGTGTGTGGTCGCTTTGTTCGCTCTATGACTGTGCACATGCGCAAGCACACGGGAGAGAGAGCGCTGCAGTGCAGTACGTGCGGTCTCAGAGCGTTGTCCCTTTCTCAACTGAAAGTTCATCAGCGAACACATACTGGAGAGAAACCATTTCTGTGTGAAGTCTGCGGCTATTCCTGTTCGACCAAAGGCGCACTGACGATTCATCAGAAAAGTCACAGTGACGACAAGCCTTTTGGTTGTCAGAAATGTTCTCGCTGCTTCCGACAAAAAGTGCAACTGCAGGTGAGGTGAGAAGGGATCACATCACATTGTAAAATATGTACAGGCACAGGGTACTGTGGGGTAAACCCGGCCACCTAAGTTTCTTTGAACTTGCTGTTTGAGCAAATGATACACCAAACAGCTCATTTGAAAGAGGAGAGTTCAAGGAATCGATTGCTATAACATTGATCTTAGTCGGTCCTTTGGTTGCTGAGATATGAAGCCCTGAAGCTTAGGTGGCCGGATTTTTCCCTGGCCGGGTTTACTTACCCTACACAGTACCCTATCTCACTATCATCTCAGTTCGATCTGTGTTCACGTACATACATACCTATGTACGGCACGTACGTTCCTGAAACGAATATGCGCTTTCTGCAGGCTCATGAGAGAACTCACGCAGAGGATCGTCCGACGTACGATTGTACGGAATGCGGCCTTGCTTTTCTGTCTGCACACGGTCTGAGACGTCACGTGCGTTCTCGTCATTCGAAGGAGCGGCCTTTTCGCTGCCAGCACTGCGATTACGCCGCAGCTGACGTTCGCCTGCTCAATCGGCACGCGTCCATTCACACTGGCGAAAGACCTTTCTATTGCACTGTCTGCGGGCCGGAGAAGCGGTTTCGCTTGAAGAAAAACCTCATCGATCATATGCTTCTGCATACTGGCGAAAAGCCCTTCCAATGCATGGTCTGCCAAGCGCGTTTCACCCAGAACACGAGCATACGCATGCACATCAGTAGGAAGCACCCTGAACTGAGCTGGGAGGATGCGAAAGCCTGGGGTCTCACTGTCAAAAAGCAGGCAAAAAAGGCGGAACAACTGCAGCCATCTCTTGGACAAAGAGCAGAGGGAGGCGCCAAAAACTTGGCGACTGGGCGAGAATCGGTGTCATAATTCTTCTGACGTAGGCTACCACGTACCTACTGTACATGCAGCTACATTTCGTGATACGCACGCAATTCAAGGCTCGTTCGCATCAAAGGGAAACTTGCTTGGTGTTGATGTTACCACAATTGTACAGGCCGTTGAATGCCCGAGCCATGGACAAGCCGAGCGTAGCCTCAATAAATTACTCCGATCACGTGAATGAGCCGTCAAGGTTCGTGAGCGTTGTGCGGACCACTATAGTATGTACACATTTCGTCAGTACATAAACTTTTCATCTGGGCTTTTTTCTTTGGTTGTTGCTCACACTCGATTTCGAGTGCAGTGTCTTGCATTGCATATGCTCCAATTGTAGCTCCATTATGTATTCTATATATAGATTGTATTCCAATTGTATTCTATATATAGATAGAAGAGGTTGAATGGATGCTGTGTTGTAGGCTAGCAATGGAGTGCTGCTTCTGTGTTTCTGTCGACAAATTTGCTGCTCAGGCAAATTCAGATGAGAACTCCTTGGCAGCTCATATCTCTTCATCTCATCTTTCAAGTTGTTTGATCTCTACTGGGGACGGGAGGATATTCGAGCGTATCTTGACTGTGTTGGTTGAAATCGCTGATCTGAGCTTGCAGGAGAAGCAGAAGAAACTGATTGCTGATGAACAGAAGACTCTGGATGTCTTGTGGAATCTTCTACTGGAATATGGAGCTGTGCGAAAGAAAGGGTGTGAGATTGACGTGAAAGAAGAAGTTGCAATAATAGAGATTGTGGAGCCAGTAGTGGCGAATGATGATCAGGCTACCTCACCATCTGAAAGTGGCATCAATACTGCTGCTGATGGAATACTGAAGATGAAAACTGCTATTGATCTTCCCATAATCATGGAAAGACCACGAAGAAGAGGAAGACCAAGAAAATCTGAAATGCATTTGCGACCTCCTCCGCCGGTGAAGAGGAAGAAGATCAAGTACTGGTGTACTGTGTGCAGTAAGTTTGCAGCTAACATGAAAACGCACATGCGTGCGCACATGAACGACAGACCGTACGTTTGCGACACTTGTGGCTATCGTGGCTTCTCGCCCTCAGCACTGGCTGCTCATCTGCGCACGCATACGGGAGAGAAGCCGTTCCTCTGTGAGACATGCGGAGCGGCGATGGCTAGCAAAAGCGGGCTTGCCGCTCATCAACAAACACACACGGATGCCAGACCGTTCTTATGCGACTACTGCGGCAAGCGATTTAGGCAAAAGGCTAATCTGCGGGTATGTATTCATCACACCAAGAGAGATTTCCAAAGCCCGGAAGAGGTTCTTGCGTGAAATGCGTGGACATCTTCATGCAATAAAAAACCATCTGCGGCTTAGGAAATCCTCGCATTCTCTCGGGTGACGTCCATTAATTACGTTACGCTTTCTGGCCCAATTTTTACCCCCCCCCCCCCCCCCCCCCCCCCTACCCTATGCGTTACGCTTCCATTACGTTTTTGGTTTGACCCCCCCTACCCTTGTATATTGGCGTAACGTAATAAAATTTCCCCTTGAAAATGAATTGCACTGTGCAATGACGGTAGTGGTACACGCACATTCTATTTTACTTGCAAGTATATAATCAACATTTGCAAGAATACACTGAAATTGTGTGAAATCAACTCAAAAATCATGTATCACGCCGAAACTTTAGGTAAAAAATTTTATTATGTTACGCAGCCATCCATGACCCCCCTATCCTATGTTCACCGTTACGCTTCCGTTACATTTGGGTCATTTGGTTACCCTTGTTCTGAGCATAACGTAATTTATGGACACCCCCTGCTAGACCGACTATCGTTGATTACCGTATGCATGGTGTCCATGACCGTATGCATTGTGTTGGCTACTTGAGTTATCATTCCAAGGAAAACGTGAAAGTCACGAGTTCACCCAATGACGACGTCCTTACTGTTGTGTTTAGCTAGGATGAACTCGTGACTTTCATATTTGGGCGTTGGTGACTTCGCGGCCACCTCGCGACCGCATAGAATAGTATATAGCATAGTTATACATAGCATAGTTTTCGCTGTCAGTGCAGGAATTCGCATGTGCTTCTATTTCCAGACTCATCAGCTGATTCACACAGATGAGAAACCGTTTGAATGTTCAAAGTGTGACGCCCGTTGTCGAACTGCGACACAACTGAAGTGCCATCTGCGTACACACACTGGAGAGAGACCATATCCCTGTAAGCAGTGTGAACGCTCCTTTGCTACTTCAGGCAGATTGCAATTTCATATGCTGATTCACGCTGATATCAAGCAATTCCATTGTTCCATTTGCGGACCGGAAAAGCGCTTTAAGCGCAAAAATAATCTGAAAAGTCACATGCGCTTGCATACTGGAGAAAAGCCGTTCGCTTGCAAAGTATGTGGGGACACGTTCGCACAAACCACCAGCTTGCGTGTCCATATGAAAAGCCGACATGCGGATGTTATGTCATGGGAGGAAGTGAAGGGAATTAAATAAATAATAATTTACTATGAATACTTTGTTGTACTCCAGTACGTATGTTGTATCCCAAATTAGTATGTACAGTATGTATTTTGATGATAATTTTTGCTGTTTTATTGTTGTTGGCTGTTTCTTGATTTGCGAAATGCAATCCTACATGAATAAACTTGTTTGAAACAGCTTGTTATGATTTGCGGGTGTGGTCTGCGGATTGCTCGAATTGAAATATACGAGCCTCCAGTTTGGAGTATTTATTTTGTTGGTGGTATGGTGATAATGGAATATGGAATGCTAATTTTTTTGACTTTGCTTCCATTTAGAGTGCCCATTCTGAGGGCCCAGAAATGGAATGCTGCTTCTGTGCTACTGCTGGAGCGGATGCAACGTCCACTGATGGCAAAAAATCATATGAGAAACTGGCAGCTCACATCTCTTCATCTCACCTTTCCAGTTGTGTGGTTTCTGTGAAGCAGAAGGTGTTGAAATGCGTGTTGAATGTGCTGGTTGAAGTTGCTGAAGTCAGCCAATTGGAAACATTGGAGAAGCTGACTGCAGATGAGCAGAAGACTCTGGATGCAATGTGGAATCTTCTGCTGGAGTATGGATCTGTGCGCTCGGCTGAAAAGAAAGGACGTGGGACTGACGTAAAGGAAGAAGTTGCAGAAGAGATCGTGGAGCCAGTAGTGGCGAAGGAAAAGTCAGCATCAAATGGTGTGACTTTGAAAAACGCTGCTCAAGTTCCTGTGGATGCAATCGCGAGTCCACGACGAAGGAGAGGAAAGTTAGGCTCATCTGATTTGAAAATGCAACCAACGGAGCCGCAGCGGAAAAAGAAGCGGGTCAAATACTGGTGCTCGAAGTGTAACTTCTTTGCAGCCAACAAGAACATGCACAAACGAGTACATATGGACGACAGACGATTCGTTTGCAAGACCTGCGGCTATCGCAGCCTTACGCAGTTTAATCTACGTGTTCACGAACGTACGCACACGGGAGAGAAGCCTTTCCTCTGTGAGACGTGCGGTGTTGCGGTAGCAAGTAAGGGTAGGCTTAAAGTGCACCAACGAAGGCACACAGATGTCAAACCATTCGCTTGCGATCAGTGCGACAAGCGGTTTAGAATGAAGGCCGCTCTTCAGGTATGTTTGTTCTTTCTGGCGCACTACCATACGTATGTACTGCTACAGGATGGTGTGTATCTAAAACTCCACGAGTTCACCTTCTGTTTTTAAAAACGCACTGAAAATAGAGGGATCAGCTCGCGACCATCCATAATCGCGACATATAGTACAAATACGGTATATGTACATGATACAGACGTCGGCCTGGGGTCAGCTGGGGGTATGTTCAGCATACCCCCACCCACCCCCTCACATAACCCCACGCATACCCCCAGATTTTGAGAATTCCAACCATACCCCAAACACACCCCCAAAAAATAAAATCAACATACCCCCACGCATACCCCCAGTTTTTTTGGACCAATTTTGTATACCCCCACGCATACCCCAGTTTTTTTGGACCAATTTTGTATACCCCCACGCATACCCCCAGTTTTTATGGAGCAATTTTTGCATACCCCCACAGCCACACATACTGTGGTATTTGTTTCGGCCTTTGACCGGGCTAAGCGACCAAGTGGTATTGGCCCGAGCGGGCTATGAGCGAACTAACGCTGTACTCAGGAGCTTGGAGTAGACTGGCGTGGCGAAAAACACAGGCAACAGAGCAAAACCAAAGACCAGCAAGGGAACCAACAAGCCAACGTCAGACGGTTTTACTCAACTGACTCTTGACTGACAGAAAGATCACAAGAAGACACAAACAGAGCAAAAAGTCGCAACTCGCATGTAAATTCAATATGTACAGGGGTGACAAACTATCCACAGTACTGAACAAACGTACAAGTAATTTGCATTGGTCATAAACATAAATTCATATGCGCATCATGTGATTCCTTCGCTACAGCAGCCTTGAGTGAGAGAAAATCACGTGAACAGCCGAACTTGACTTGACAATGCCACGTGAACGCACCGCACCGCACGAAACCAACTTGAATTGAACTGGAGCCCGCAAAATGAACTGAATCCATCGCGACCATTAGAACCAAAACAACCGAAACAGACGGAAACAAACTGGAGAGACGCCGGTCAGCCGAAACATCACCACAACCCTCCCCCACCATGGGAAAAGGTTGCACGCAACCTGAAAAAAAGAGAAGCACCCCCTCCCCCCTCTTGGGAAAAGGCCGAACATACACCTCGCACTGTACAGGGTCCATTAGACACCAGCAGCCTTCATAACACCATTTGTCTGTATCGACATTAGTGTGTTTACTGTACATTTGTGCCGTTTATGTCTTATCGAGCTAATACTGGGCTATTGCCACAGAAGACAAACAGCCTTTGCTCAAGCTATGTGAATTTCACTTCACTATGCTTCATGCTGTCTATTATTATATTCGTGTGTGCTTGTGAAACTGTTTTCTTACTAAGTAATACACTGGTTCAAGTTCCAACTTTATCAACCAACAAGCACATGTGCACGCAGGGTACAAGGCCAAAAACGAGTCTGCGGCATTTCACCAAACCAAAAGGAAAAGCATGAGCAAAGCATTTAGGTTTCAGCACAACAAGGGAGGTGCGTCGAGAGGTGCCAGGCTCCTCTGGTTGCTTAAAAAACACGGCTGATGATCACAAGGATCACACCGGCCACGTATGCACAAGCTGAATCTATGTAAGAGTATGTATGTACCAAGAAATACCTTCTTGCAGCTAACAACCACCATTAATCAGTGGCAATACACACCCTTCATACAACGCTGGCAGCTTATGTAATAACACGCACATACATTGTTACTCTCAGTTGTTAGGTTATAACCAGTTCTATCGTGCTCCAGGCCCATGGCGGTCAAGCGTAGGTCAGTCAATCGGCGCACTGTGTTGTGTGCCAACCACCTGGCATCATTATCTCGTCTATCCTGGCGACCAGGTGTCGGCTGTATGCAACAGTTATGATGCGCATATGAATTTATGTTTATGACCAATGCAAATTACTTGTACGTTTGTTCAGTACTGTGGATAGTTTGTCACCCCTGTACATATTGAATTTACATGCGAGTTGCGACTTTTTGCTCTGTTTGTGTCTTCTTGCGATATTTCTGTCAGTCAAGAGTCAGTTGAGTAAAACCGTCTGACGTTGGCTTGTTGGTTCCCTTGCTGGTCTTTGGTTTTGCTCTGTTGCCTGTGTTTTTCGCCACGCCAGTCTACTCCAAGCTCCTGAGTACAGCGTTAGTTCGCTCATAGCCCGCTCGGGCCAATACCACTTGGTCGCTCAGCCCGGTCAAAGACCGAAACAAACACCACAATATCCCCATGGGCTATGCACCGGTAAATACAGTACTAGGCCGCGGCCGCGCTACGTCACATTTCACATACATACACTGTGTATGTGTAGTAGGTGCCCCTACTTTGCACTACACTACACTACACAGTTAATACACACCCTTGTTTTCACCTTGACAGGCGAGCAAGGATAGAAAATAAAAGACTGACCAGGGGTCGAAAAAACTTGAGGTTGCTGGCTGGCTGGCTGCTCAACTTTTAGGAGGAAAATAGGGAGAAAAGAGGGACCAACGAACGCTTCAAAAGGGGGACCTAAGACGCAACGGGCCGAGGGGTCTCTTTTCACGTCTGCTTGCCATCAGCCCAACTCCTTCGCTTTTCTGTCCCCATTCTGACGTCACAACTTTTGGCTGGGGGAAGGAAGGTCCGTCCGAGCGAGCATTTTGAAAGGGCACTATTATAGGGCGTTTCTGTTCGTTGAAACTTTATTTTTAGAATACATTTATAGTTGTCCGTGTAAATTGTGTTCTAATGTCCATGGAAAACAATTTTCTAAAATATGCAATAAGCACAATAAGCACAATAAGTCCGTCGATTTGAAGGAAAAGGGTAATAAGCATTCGACGCCACTGACGCCATCGACGCCACCGACGCCACCTATAGTGGCGTGACGCCATCAAAAGCCAGAACTAAACTTCGCAGTGCGGTTACCAAGGAGGTAAAGTATAGGAGACATCACTCAAGCAATTTTGGGCATATCCATTTTTCTCAGGTCCATGGCATGCCACAGAGGCCAAATCAAGTCAAAGTATCATAATACATATAACCCAACTTTCTTCGCTCTTTTTAATGGTGGGGTCGGTGTTAACCCATTCCCAAATGGTATCGCTTTTTCAGCTTTTAGACAAAAGTAGGGTATTTTACTGGCCTCTGCACCATACACACAGAGCCGACCAAATGCTGTCTTCAAATCCCACGAATTCTAAACTTTTGCAGTGGTGGTTTTAACTCTTCCCCACCACACTGACAACCTAAGAAATTGATGAAAAACTGCCTTTTTACATGCATTTCTACCCAAGTATGCTACACCACTCAGTTCAAGTTTCTGGGTTTTGGGTTTTCCAACTAGGTTATGGGTTTTCAGATTGGATTTTGAGTTTTCAGATTGGGTTTTGGGTTTACAGATTAGATTTTGATTTTTCAGATTGGTTTTTAGATTGGCTGAGGCTTAGGCGAAGACGTAGGTATTGGATACAGAGGGGTATGCCACAGCCAAAGCTTAAAGCCTAAGTCCACCCATGCACCTGCGCAATATAGAAATTACTGTGCAGTACCTGGTGCCCAATACTGTAAACGGGGATATTTTCAGATGATAATTTTTTTGGACAGAAGGCTTTTTCAACATATTCGGATGGGGAAATTTTCGGACAGATGTCTCACCTCAATGTGCATGCACGCACAGCGACATTTTCTGTATTACATACTGTAGACTATGTACGTACATACAATATAGCGATTGGTGATCTCGTGCTTGTACTTAGTGGTAGCATACTGTGTGGACAACATAGGCACAATATTGTATGGGTGTGCCGCACTTGCTCACCCAATGCACAATGATAAAGGTGGGCAGTTAGCAATATGTGCATAGAAATACATGCAAAAAATTCGGACGGTTATATTTTTGGACAGAATTTTTTGTCTGAATTGTCCGAAAATTTCCTTCATCCGAAAATTTCCCCATTTACAGTAAGTTCAAACACCTAACTCAAAACCCAATCTGAAAACCCAAATGTAGAGTTTCCGGTACTCCACAGGATGTAGCGGTGAGGCCTGCAACCATAGAAGCCGGAATCAGTTGTACGGACTGACCAGTCGCTACCGATCTGCGGACGGCTGACCCTCGCCCACATTGGGATGACCCCTGCCGCAGCAGCTGACCACCCCGTCTGAAGGAAAGGCGATCGTCCACTCGTCTGAACTCGACCGGCCTCTACTGGAATTCAACCCCAGGGAGCGACAGGACTATCAACCAGGACCGAGTTACCCCGATTGGCCTGGGCCACTTCCGGACGTGACACACACGTCTGAATCCGACCCACTGTAACGCCCCGCGTCACAGCAGGATGACGAATCGCTACTAACTGTCTACCCGTTCCTGTATACCTACCACAGTCCCAGAAACCAACAAGGAAGCAGCAACAGGTACACAGTTATTAGTCTACCTTACGTACATACAAGCAACGGTCCGACTGTAGGTGAGTAGATTAGAAGTCTGAAGCGGGGCAAGGCGACGATGGAAGAATCGAAGATACGTTGATTGTCGTGACTCAAGAGCTTATAAAGAGCCCATAGTTTACTGAAGACTGAAATACATACAGAGTAGCATATTGCAGATACGAACGATAAAACAAGGCTGGTAGTAGGATGTCTTCGTCTGAGATCGAAGGCGGGGCAGCTCTTGACTGGAGTACTGAACGTCAGCCCGCTTCACAGTACTAGGCGTGGGGCTCATTCGCCCTACTCCTCATACTGTTAAGTGGTACGTCAGACTCAGGTGATGGCGGCAGCTGGCAGAGACGCTGGCAAGACGAGTAGGCGCCGTCAAGAAGTCGAGTCGAACTGAGGAATCTGCTCCTGCACTCCCCTTTTATATGATACATAACTGAGCGGGAGGGGTGAGCAGCATTTCTTGCGCGACGCGTGCGCGTCTGAGTGACTGGATTTGCATTGTCCGTTGCATACCCCTGTATGCAAATGCGTCTGCCGCGCTGGCGTGAGTCCAGAACTTTACACAAAACCCAGAACTAGAACCGCGTCCCAACACCAAGAATCTTCTGGTCGAGTGTCACCTCCTGTACTTATAGCTCCTTGGCATTATCAATTTATTGCGCGGTTTAGATCTGCCATAGATGGCGTCAGTGGCGTCGATGGCGTCAGTGGCGTCGAATGCTTATTACCAGGAAAAGTAGCCGAATTTGGAGAGGCTGAACGTTATGGAAAGTTCAAATAGAAGAAATGAAACTTGTGTGGAATCTGATTGTGTAAACAAAGCTGACGCCATCGTCTTGGACTATGTCTGAAGCGTTCATCTCCAGTGTCGACCATATGCGTGCAGTTTCTGTCATAGAACATTTGACTCTGAGCCCAGTTTGAAAGGACACTGCATAAGTCACCACAAGGATAGAATGGCTGAGGTAAAACAGCTGATAATATTGTTACTAAGTATTAGCAGAGGCCACAACAAGCTTGTTTTTTTCCGCTTGTCTATATGTCTGATTTCTTGTTCTATGTGAACTGTTCCTTTTGCTCTTTGTGCTGTTGTGAATATTGTTTTACTTGCTTTTTCAGTTCCAAATCAGCAGTACTACCAAGAATTCATATCAAGAATATGCAAGCCTTCTTCTGTCGAAGCTGCTTCAGTGTTCTCATTTGGAGAAAAAGCGAGCATCTACTAGCAGTCAGGAGACATCGAAATCACTGGAAATTCTACAGCGAATGGACGAGTATTATTCAGCCTCTGTGGCACATTCCCAAGCGACTTCAACATCTGGAGTTGTGTGCGTGGAAGGAAACTTTGAATAAAGGAAATGGAAATAGATTACGGAGAAAACGCGGAAGTGATGTGCGTACGCAATTTGGAGCGATGAAAGACAAAAGAATGAAGAGAAACAGACCAGAGACAGATGGAAGAAGCAAGAAGAAATCAGCTGGTGCTAAACACGAATGTTCATTCTGCAAGAAGGGGTTCCAGTGGAATTCTGAACTACTTCGCCATGAGCGCACTCACACTGGAGAAAAGCCTTTCAAATGCAAACTGTGTCGATATCGGACTGCTCAACGTGGAAATCTGAAGCTGCATGAACGCGTGTGCCACAGTGCTGTTTGTCGCTACGAATGTCCACACTGCCCTTGCAAATTCACCAACCATCTCAGTCGGTCATTTCATATTGGAAAGACTCACAAGGACAAGCGGGTGACGCCACATTGTTTCATATGCTCGAAGATTTATGGTTGCCCAAGCGCCCTGCTTCGACATGAGCGTGTTCACACTGGAGAGAAGCCATTCAAATGCAAGCTCTGCTCATATCGATCATCTCATCGTGGAAATGTGAAGATGCATGAAGACTTGCGTCACAATGGGAATGGCCGTTACAAATGTCCACACTGCCCTTGCAAATTTACTATAGTCTGGCCAATAGCAGTTGGCACTTGGACTCAAGGCGAGTTGCGTAGTTTGCATGTACTTCTGTTAAATAGGAGTACACGAAGCGTGGACAGAAATCCGCATTTGAAAATCTATTTTACGCAACGCGCCTTGAGTCCGAGTGCCAACTGCTATTGGCCAGACTATAGCGTTCACAGTCGGACAGTGCACATTGGAAAGATGCACAAGGACAAGCGGTGACGACAAAATGTTCGATATGTTCGAAGACTTTCAAATTTCGTAGCGGCCTGCTTCGACACGAACGGGTGCACACAGGAGAGAAGCCATTCAAATGCAAGCTGTGTCCACATCGGGCTGCTCAACGTGAGCATCTGAATAGTCATCAACGCCGATTCCACAATGGCAATAGTAGTTATCGTGACAAATGTACATATTGTCCTTGCAAATTCACCAGCCTTCTCAGTCGAGCGTTGCACATTGGGATTTGGGAAGGCTCACAAGGACAAGCGGGTGAAGCCACAATGTTCTGTTTGCTCGAAGACATTCGATTGCCATGCTAAATTGCTAATACATGGGCGTCACCAACGCCATAATTATGAGAAACCTGGTCACGGCTACAGTTGTCCCCATTGCCCTTGCAGCTTTTCATCAGAGAGGGGTCGTGATGTACATGGTGGAAAGAGTCACCGAGATAAGATCAAGTGATTTAGGGCAAATTCGACGCAAATCTGCGGTTGCTTCTGCCTCTTCCTTCGGCTCCTAATGTTTCAACGCGTACTCCCAAGCCGTCATGAGGTAAAACACACCAATTATACCAGACAATTTTACACAATGGACCTGTAAAACCTGTTAAGCTGTCCACGCGCCTGTAGAAAGTACGGAGGTCCAGCATGGACAGATGCGAAAGGAGTGGACCATATTTTTTGCGCGTCCACATGACGAAAAAGAAGTAAAAGAAAATAAAATAAAAGGAGGTATTTGAAGTTACTGGGCGCTTAGGGTTAACCACTGGGCGTTGGGCGCTGGGCAGTGAAGAGTAGTATCTATTTTGCGCAAGCAAATGGACGGAAATAGGCTCAGGCTAAGGCTTAGGTTTAGGTATTGGATCCAAAGGAGTAGGCCTCAGTCTCACTTTCTACATGCAGGTCCATCGTGTAAAGTTGTCCCGTATACTAGTAAATTGGTGTGTTTTTCCTCATGACGGCCTCTTGGTAAAGACCGACGAGTTCGTTTTCATTTCAGTAAATTGGCCTGTTTGATGTCGACTAGTTAGTTACTGTTCAGTATGTTTCCAGTGCTATCTGTCGTGGTTGTGTTTGTATTTTGTTCATTACAACTACCGTAGCATCTGTAAGCCACAATAAATACCGTGTTCTTGTGAACGTTGTGGGATTTCTTGGACAATCTGCTTCTAAAAGCGCTGAATTGTATTCAGTATTTGCAATATAAAGCAATAAGCCAATATAAGTAGTATTCATTTGCATTTTGCTATTTTCAGTTTTTAGCATGTGAATCTTGTTGTTTTTATGTTGCTTCCAGAGCGAATTGATAAAGCAGAGAGCTGACGCCATCTTCCTGGATCTTTCGTCTGTGACAAACTTTCATCTTCAACAGCGACCATACGTACTCGTTCAGTATCTATCTGCCGCCACTTTGACCGCGACCACCCAGAACAAATCATGGCTGAGGTACGTACTAAAGTACGACCAGCATCATCGTACTCCATTCAAATTTTTTTTCGAGAACTAAGCGATGTAGAGCACTGCGGTCAAAAAAGTCACGGCTAATTTTCAGCCAGATTGACAATAAAAAACCGCTTGCATCTAGGTGCTCTCAGTGGCGAGATATCGCCGATTTCCTTCAGTACTAAAATCGCCAAATTGGGCGTCGACCATTGGGAAATTCTAAACCTCGCAAACGCCCGATAAATCAAAAGTGGAAATATGCATACATGATGAAAACGATAAAAATGCGCATCGGGCGTACGGGTCGTGGTTTGCGTGGTTTAGCGTCTGCCAAATGTCGACGCGATTCTCGTACTGAAGGAAATCGGCGATATCTCGCCACTGAGAGTACCTAGATGCAAGCGGTATTTTTATTGTCTAGCCGTGGCATTTTTGACTGCAGTGCTCTACGTCGCTTAGTTTTCGGGAAAAATTTGAATGGAGTACGATGATGCTGGTTGTACTTTTGTCTGTATGTTTATTCGCCTTTCGCGATAACGCTGTGCGCGATCTCGCAGTGCACTTAGCTAACTTGGAGTATTTTGCCACACTGCCAAAATTCGCCGCCTAGTAAACAAATATACAAGTTTTGCAAAACGGTGAAGTTTTGACTTTCCGTTTTGTTTTTCACCGTTTTGCAAAACTTGTATATTTGTTTACTAGGCGGCGAATTTTGGTAGTGCGCAAAAATACTGCAAGTGAGCTAGTGCACTGCGAGATGGCATGCACAGCGTTATTGCGAATGGCGAAAGGGTAGGCATGGGGGAAAGTCGGACACTTTCCATTTTAAAATAGATAAAGATTCAGCTAGGAATAAAAAATTGGGAAAAAAATAGGCCACAACAACTTGATACGTTTTTGCCATTCTTCATTATGGAGAGGTGTCCCACTTTCCCCATCCTTCATCACAGTGGAAAGGTGTCCCACTTTGTTTCCGGCCATAACTCCAGTACCAGTGGGGCGATTTGGTTGAAACTTCGCCAGGGGGTAGAGTACCATGCCCCCTTGCCCTCTCTATCGGGTGTTCATTTATAACATAGAGGTTGTTTATACACACTGTCCAAAGTCTGACCGTTTTCGACCTCCTGCAGAAAAACGTCACCAGTGAAGTTGATCTTTCAGCAAATAGTGAAGTTAGTATCTCAAAAGTAAAGAGGAGAATTCCAGGATCACAATGGTACCATGGATGTTGGGGTTTGTCTTGTTCAAA
>JASAMW010003024.1:0-15457 GCA_030247985.1 Epsilonema sp. ZAB3_2
AACCTATTTGTAGCCAGCTTCACTGTTTTTAACACATACCGCGATAAGCCGCCATTGTTGTTATGGGTGTCGGTTTGTTAACGAAATGACAACAAAACAAACCGACAAGACCCATATATTATTCGTCAACAAACCAATAACAGCTGAGCGACTTGTCAACCATGACGGCTTGTCGCGGTATCTGATAACCCCGCCATAATCTCTCAGATGTATGTACAGTGTGTATGCGGCCCGTCGGGTGTTGAGAGCATGGTGTGGGTTGACTTAGCTAGCTAATGCATGGTTGACGTTACGCTTCAGCCTTTCGTTCGAAAGTAAGCAATAGTACTGTTGGTTTCAGCAACAAACCTGATTCAATCGATTCTCGTTTCTGTGACTTTGACGGCGTCGTTTATCACATTTCGAATCCCGAAGGAGACAAATCGAAGATTTTGGTATGTGTGTACGTGTACATATGTACAACTGCCTATAAAGTGCTGTTCCATATTCGTAGGTGTGCATTGTTTGATGCGAGATGTAAATAAATACAACTTGTGTGCTACTAACTGCAATTTCGCCTTTTCTTGCTGTTTCAGTTGAGCATTTCGCTGAAATTCTTCAAGGAGCTGCAAGAGCACGGAGCGGATGAGGTATCAAGATTTTATAAGGAAGAAGCTGAAGCTAGCACGTTGAAGGAATTCCAGAGATGTACAGTACGTACTGTATGTACATATGTGTTGTAGCTCCTGCGTCGTGTGTACGGCTCGATGTTGCACTCGCCCGCGGAGAAGGGCTACAACGTGTCGGTTCTGCTGGATCTGAACGCGATAGCGAATGAGTCGGAGGAGGGGTGCAAGGCACTAGTGGAGAAGGCGGCGCTGCTTAAGAGACACTGTTTCGCCAGCGTCTTCGAGAAGTATTTCGAGTTCCAGGAGAAGGGACAGCAGGCACAGAAGAGAGCCGTCATCAACTATAGAGAGGACGAAACAATGTGAGTAGGGCGCTTGCACACGTGGCAAGCAAGCAAGCAAAGTTTCTTTTCCGCGTGCATAACGTATGAACATACAAGATAAAACAGCAATGCACGTAGATGGTTACTCAATACTCGAGTCAATAAAGTAAGTACCCAGTGGCGAGAAAACTCCCGAGGAATTCGCCATTAGTATGCGATGAAGCATAGGGAGGCCGGTGAATTCACCGTGAGTTTGAAACTCACCACTTGTGAACACGTGAGCAAAATTTCGCTCGTGGGAGCAAGTGAGAATGCTCAAAACGCGATGCAAAACTGGAAAGTTCAAACTCACCGTAAATTCACGGCGGGTTATTCACAACGTGTAGAGCGCACTAGTCGTGTTGTGTAAATGGAAAAAACAATGCAGATGTCTCTCCATGCTTCACGTACTCCTATTTATTTGCAGTAGTACATGCAAACTACGCAATGCGACTTGAGTTCTATAAACGAACTGACTGTAACTCTTCTCTTCTGCAGGTACGTGGAGGCCAAGCCGGATCGTGTTACGGTGATCTTTAGCACTATTTTCAAAGACCCAGATGATGTGATTATTGGAAAGGTCTTCCTCCAGGTAATCCTTGACGATGACCACCACCTACGTAGGTACATAGCTTGGAAACTTTTGCACAGATGGACATCGCGAATGCTACAGCGTTGAATGGATTGCCTGCCTAAATAGGCCTATTATTGGCCTAAATAGGCCTATATTGCCTTGCCTGTTCGCTTACTGTTAAGGTTGGTGTATAGCCCGATACCGTGTATTGCCCGATCCCGTATATAGCCCGCCCAATTTGGCTTATATTGCACTTTTGGCTCGTATATTGCCCGATATCGGGCAATGCAAAGAATTGCGTTCACAAGGCCTTATTTACCCCATTGCGAGCCAGAAAACCGCGGAATGTGTGGTCCGTGAAGCTGAAAATAGGTTGACAATGGAATGCAACATTATTAGCAGTTTGATCATTGCTGTTGGAATCTAGGATCGGTCTGGCATGTGAGCACAGCAAGTGAAAATACCGATTATTGCCTCGCAAGGCAGCTTTGAGAACGATCAGTATTCAAAAGCCCGCGTCATCCCCCCGCGTCATCATGTGGCATCTGAGTAATGAATACATGCAACGTCGCGCACTGCAGTCGTCCTCCCTCCTGAAAGACAGTGCGGCTTTCAGTTCCGTCTACCTCAGGCCGCCGCTCTCTGCGCAAGAGAGGAAGACGGACGCTGATACGCGCTGGCGATGCAGAGAGCTAAATCGTCAGCTGCATGGAGCGGACTGCAGTTACGATACGCTCTCTGCTGCTATTACGAAGTTCGTCGTGAAAGGAGAGCGATACGCTTCGCGAATCTTCAAACTGCATCGAGCTACTGCTGAGGATGAGTGGCCGCGGCAGGGGGTGCTGCCCACTGCTGAGGAACTTGTGAATCTGCAGTCGGCTACCATCCGTCAATCTGCCCATCCTCCTCCTGCTTCAGCTATTCCAGCTCCTGCTGCTGCTGCTCCCGCCGCTACCTCCCTACCCGCCGCCGCCGCCTCTTCCTCCAATGAGGCGGGAAACGTGGCAGGTGCTCAGCAGTCCTAGACAATCAACAGCAGCCTTCTGCCTCCTCCTGCTACCCAGCCAATAAAGACTATATACGCTGTACGCTATTCAACGCAAACGGACTAAACGCCCTTGATAAACGGCAGGCCTTGGCTCAACTGCTTGCTGCTGAGTCCTTCTACATCATCGCGATAACAGAAACTCGTCTGCAAAACGCTTTTACGGACGGCATGCTACTGTCTGATCCATCTACCTCCAGACGGTACTACTACACGCTGCATAGACGGGACAGAAAAGGGCGGAGAGGAGGAGGGGTCTGCTTGCTACTGCATGAATCCCTACAATCGCAACCAGTACTAATCCCTGATCAATTTTCGGATGCAGAAATAGTGGCGGCCGACATTACGGATGTACATGGGGCTCAATCTCGCATCATTTGTTCCTACCGTTACCCAGCAGCAACAACAGAGGAATCACGCTTGATAGCGGAATGCATCACTTGGCTTTGCTCTACACCCAAGGGCCCTGTCTGCTTAGTCGGTGACTACAACCTACCTAACATCAATTGGGATATGCTGGAGTCGCCTGCAGGAGCTCATGCTATTCTTCTCGACTGCTTCCTTCAGAACAACCTCACCCAACTGGTGTCATCGCCAACGTATATACGCAGTAATAATATACTTGATCTTGTATTCTCCTCTGTACCCATGCATGTACAAAATGTCTCTGTTGATGTGCCTTTTTCCACTAGTGACCACATGAGCATTACCTTCTCTATTGCGTGTGAGCCTAGGCGCGAACAAGGATCGAGGGCTGTAAAGTTATGGAGTCAGATCGACCTTCCAGGCATTCTAGTATTTCTGAGTGGGCTTCAGTGGGATGTGCTATTTTCTTCCTGTGCCTCTATCGATGAGTTTTATGCTGTTTTTCTAAACGCTATGTACACGATCATTGACTTATATGTACCTACCAAAATAGTGCCATATCACCACCGTAGTTTTACTTTACCCAAACGTATCCGTGTTCTACGTGCTAGGCGCAAGCAGGCTTGGAAGCTCAGGAGCGTCAATGCAGCGGCTATGGCAGATTACAAGGGAGCGGAAAAGGAATATGCGGCTGCATTGCGAAAATACGTCAAATCGCGGGAAGAGTCAGCGCTAAAAGACTCCAACTCCTTCTACCGCTATGCTGCCAGTAAACTTAGGAACAGGAAACCAGTGGCACCACTACAGAAAGCTGATGGCACAGTCGCAATTGACAATGCAAATAAGGCAACGGTCCTCAATCAGCAGTTCTGCTCTACCTTCACGCACGACGACGGTATGCTCCCACCTTTTCCCAACAAATGTGCGGCACGTTGCAGCTCAGTAAGCTTCCTCCAGCACAACGTATGTAATTTTCTTAGGCATCTGCCTTCTAAGGTCACAAATACACCTGACAGAATACCGGCCATCTTGCTTAAGAAAATCGCTTCGTACTGCTATGACAATGTCTCATGTGCAGCTTGTATATGTGAACCAATCAGTAGAATTTTTCGTGTTAGTTTTAACACTGGCAAATTGCCTCGCATATGGAAGCTCGCGAATGTGGTGCCAGTTTTTAAGAAAGGTTCAGCGTCCTCTGCAGCTAACTACAGGCCTATTTCTGTTACTAGTGATGTGGGTAAAACTATGGAGCGTGTAATCAATAAGGCCATTTTGAATCATCTTTCAGTACATAATCTTGTAGTATCTGAACAGCACGGCTTTTTACCTAAAAGATCTGTTATTACTCAATTACTGGACTGTGCTTTTCACTGGACATCTTTTATTGTTGATAGGCGCGCTTGTCATATTGCATTTTTGGACCATAGCAAAGCCTTTGATGTGATACCACATAATAAGCTCCTGTACAAACTTCGTGCATACGGTATTCATGGACAGCTGTTTGATTGGGTCAAAGATTTTCTTACCAATAGGGAGCAACGAGTGTTAGTAGGTGACGTTTTCTCAAGCGTGGCTAATGTTGATAGTGGTGTACCGCAGGGTTCTGTTTTAGGCCCCAGCTTCTTTGATCTTTATACATATGACCTGGTTTCTGAACTCGCTCACCTCCCAGTCTTTGTTAGAATGTATGCAGATGATGTCAAAGTTTTTGCTGACAGTAATAATGCAGCAGCCCTTCAGGATGCGTTATCTATTATCCAAGAGTGGGATGTAAAATGGCAACTCTCTATCAATGTGGCTAAATGTAATGTGCTATCTATTGGTAATTCGCAACCAATTTTGTACAGTTTGTCTGGCTCCAACCTTGCATGTGTGTCCTCATGTAGGGATTTAGGCGTAATTATGTCCTCTAACTTTTCTTTTACTCAGCACTGCTCTATTATATCGGCAAAAGCGTATGGTGTTGCGCGTTCCATTCTTAAAGCTTTCAGTACAACCAACGCCGACATTCTTATGCGTGCATATTTCACGTATGTACGGCCACTGTTAGAGTTTGCAACTATTGTATGGAGCCCCTCTAAGGTATCTGATATACGGTTGATCGAGCGAGTACAGTCATTCTATACTTCAGCTGTATTTTCTAGGTGTCACGGTGTCAAACCTTGCTACGAATTGCGTTGTGCTCATCTTGGTATTCAGAGTTTGGAGGTGCGACGTATAAAAGCTGATCTGTGCATGTGCTACTGTATTTTTACGGGGCGTGTAGATTTGGATGAAAATCAGTTTTTTCGTAAGGCGCGTTCAACCCGCGGTCACCCACTGAAGCTAATTGTGCCATTTGCTAACACTAGTTTACAAAAATCCATGTTTTGGCATCGCGTTGTACCTATGTGGAACTTGCTGCCGGAATGTATTATTTCGAGTAACTCACGAAATTCCTTTGCCACTTCTTTGGACAACTTTAATATCGCCGATCATGCCCGAGTGTACAAGTTTTAGCTATAATTTTTCTGTGCCGTTTACATATTTACTTGTATGTATACAGTGTCGTAAAATGTCTACTTTGTTGTGGATGTTCGATGCTTTTCATATTCATGTCAGATTTGACTGAATAAACAATTAAAAGCGGGTCTACCATGCATGATAACTTTTAAGGGTCAAAATTTGAGCAAAAATGAGCAGACGGTAAAAAGTCCCTTGTATAGCCCGAGCTTTTGTATTGCCCGATCCCGTGTATAGCCCGCCCAAATTGGCTGATCTTGTTTGTATTGCCCTGCAGGGCTATACACCGACCTTTATAGTACATCACATTAGACTATGCGTTACTTATTTCTTGCTCACCTAGCAATACTTGCATCCCCCCTAATTCGCCGTGTGCGTGCACATATCTATACTAAAATGTGTCGTCTCTTCTGCCACCGTATGACTTTATGAATGTTTGCACTTTTTGTTTATGTATTGTAGGAATTCAAGGAAGGGCGTCGCGCTGGACATACGACGCCGCAGGTGCTTTTCTCGCTGGGCGAACCGCCGATGGAACTAAAGGACATGCCCGACGCGAGAGTAGGAGACAACATAGGATACATCACCTTCGGTAATAACAAGAATCTGCTCAAGGCCTAGGGGCTACCAAGGGGAAGTGCATGGCCATGGCTCATTCACATCGGACAGATCGAGCGAACGCCTAGCGCGTTTAGCTCCAATGTGAATGGGCCATTATCATGCGACTGTACGTCGCCTGGTTAGCTTGTGTCATTGCCGCGGAGTCCGTGGATTCGCCATAACTATTCCACGTGCGTGAAACGTGCGTGAATGTACGCCCAGCGCATGTGAATTGGCCATGATAAGCAAGCAGCACGATTTGTGTGGTGTGAAGTGTAGTGTAATGCTTGTGGCACCTTGTCAACCGACTATAAGCCGAGCTATCGGCGTCATTTGTGCAGTAACAGTGGGTGTGTGTGCTTTGCTTTTAGTGCTTTTTCCTCGTCATACAAAGAAAGATGTTCGGGACAACACGATAAATCTGATCCATACTTTCCGAGACTATCTGCACTATCATATCAAGTGCTCAAAGGTAGGTACGTTTAAAGGTAGGTACGTACACAGTTTGCTATACCGTGTATTTATTAGCATCCTAACGAGCAAGACAGCGGTAAATAGTGCGGTGTCCCTATTTCCATACTACGAAGTGGTCCATTCAGAATGTGCTTGCTGCATGTTGTTTTGTTTGTAGCGATATATGCACCAGCGTATGCGGGCCAAGACCAGCGATTTTCTCAAAGTTCTCAATCGAGCTCGTCCCGAAGTCAAAGTGGAAAAGAAAACATTCACGTACGCGCACATACGTACATGAGTTCCTCGTATGGTAAATCACGGAATCATTTGCTTTTCAGGGGCCGAACATTCGAGCAATTCAATTGAAATGCCAAGATGCCATCATAGAAATTCAAGAACAAACATACACTCCTGAAAGAAAACCTTTATTGTACCGTAAATTTACACCTGGCTTCGCAATTGTATGTATTATATTGGTTGGCTGATGCTATGTGTATGTCTGTTCGTGCGTGTAATGCGCATGACGTGTGCAATGCAAAGCAAAACGAACACTGTATCGGTATTGTAGCTTGTATTCCCCATATGTATTGTATTCCAATTATGGCAAAACATAAATATTTTATCCTTATTCCTGTGTATCCTTCATGTATTATTGATGGATGATGTACTGTATGATTGATGATTGCGATTTTATCGTATTTGGAAATATCAAGCAAGTGAATTTTATTTGAAAGTAATGTATAGTATGGTACATCATGTGGCATAGTGCACATTATTCACCTTCCATTATTCAATGGAAGCCGTCATCACAAGTGATAATAGCATACAGGTACCCAAACCAAAATAAATATCTTGCAAGTACAGTAAATTGCATACACGCACAGTTAACTAGCTTTCAGGGCAAAACAGTTCGATTAGCACGAGCTGAGTCAAGAATTAGTCCTCTTCTGTACGCACAAGACACTACATGAGAACAATAATCTAGAAAAATAAGTTTGCATATTGTGCACGCCAATCGTTATGGCTGCGTGCATGATAAGCTAGACAGTAACAGTTGATGCTAAATTTACAAGCATGGTACACCCGCAATGGTCTGAAGAGATCAGATGCTAAGCAACGCATCTGAATTCACTTGCCGTAAGTACATAATGATAATTTTGTGCCAGCATAGCATAGCATAACGTGCGATCGTACCTTGGTAAATAGGCACAGTACCGTGCGGTGCCACTAGCATCCATCAGTCCTTGATAAAGGCAATACTATAGTGTGTTGTAACATACACATACCGTACATACTCCCCTCAATGTGCGGAAAAACAAAGGCTACCTTTCAAAAGTGCAGTGCATACTACACAGCATTCGTACATTAGTGACTGCGAGTAGCAAAAAGCACACTCTACCACTGTACTTTTCATTCCAATGACTCAATGCTCATCTTCACCCCAACACACAATAATAAGTAAATCGACCAAGATTCATCGATGTCCCATGAACATGGATCCAAGGGTGACTGCTCCAACAACTGCGCAAGCCAGGCCCACTCCGGTAAGAACCCCGCCTCCTGGCGGACCCAGTTTCCCGTCCTCGGATGTCAGATCCCGTCCTTTGAAATAGTCTTCCATACTGCGCTGAAATCATAAAACACAAAAAGAGGCCACTGATATACTGTATCTTTAGCTTAGCACATACCGCGACCTGGCGTCATTGTTGGCAACAAGTCGTTCAGCTGTTGTACATTGTTGTTCGTCTGTTGTCCGTTTATAGGTGTTGTCGGTTTGTTGTCCGTTCGTCAACAAACCGACAACACCCATCTGTATTCATATCGATCAACTTTGATTGAATAAACGCTGATAAACGGACAATTTGTTGGCAACAATGACGCCAGGTCGCGGTATGTGTTAACAGCCCCAGCATAGGTAGATACGGTACTCCTAGTGTCATGCATGCCGCGTTCACCGTCGTAGGTACGGATTTACGGATGCATGGTGAACGCGGCATCAGGATCATTGGAAAGGATGCATGGTGGACGTACAGTATATACATACAATATGTATGTGTGCATCTCTGTTATGTGCCAGTATGAATATGCGGTCCTTGCGCTGCCATGTCAACCCTCGTTAAAGTATGATATGATTCAATCCAGAAAAAAGATTTGAATGGTAGTAATGGATTATTATTCATTATTCATTTACTACTTGTCAGAGCGGTGCAACTGAACTGAACTGAACGGACAACCCCTGTCGACAAAATTCAACCTGATCAAACCAGTACGCACTCCCCCCCCCCGGCGCATTACAATGCTGCGTATTAATTTGTTCGATTGACATTTTGAATTCATATCCATCCACGTCAGATGAATCCATATTTCATCATCAATCCATCCGCATGGGAAATTTGTATGCTGTACGTACTGTGGGTACTGAAACGTGAAACCCACCCAAGTTCGTATGTAGTAGCAATAAGTATCGCCTTCAATCCCAACCGTTGGGATGTGTAGGCTACACGTTGCAAAAAAGAGTAAAAAATGTGGGAATTTCAAGGATGGCAGACGGATGATGGATCAACACACCGTTTCAAGGTTGAACGACTACGAAAATCCTGGGAATTTATTCCACGCAAATGATAAGCATCTATTTTGCTACCACCCCACATGACTTACGTACAAAAGGTGTGTAGTTCAATGGTTAAGGCGCTCGCCTAGAACGCGAGAGGTCCAGGGTTCGATTCCCTGGCGCATCTGGCAATGTTCCTTCTCGATTCTGTACATACACAGCAGTCCGATTATTACCCTCCATATACAGGTCATTCAAGCATATGTGGATGTACGAACGTACGTTCATAATGCACGACGAAAGAAAATAAGTCCCCTCACTCAGGCCAATCTGCTTTTACTCAGTTGCCTCACATCACAGCTAATGGCCTTGAGAACACAAATAAGCAGCAGTCTCTATGCGAATGCAATTTCCGTGCGTTTTCATTATGATTCTTTGTGTCAGCTAGCCACCCCACCCCACACCAACGAACGCACCCGCACGCAAAAAGTGACACGTGCCATACCACGCGCGCATTGTACGTTCATGCGAGCGTTGGCGGTGGTCTCTTTGTTGTCCATTCATTCAGCCAATGGTCTTTATGGTTCCATTACATTATCGCGCAAGCCATGGCTGTTCACGGCTGTACGCGATAAATAAATCCACGCGAAACGTACAATTTCAAGACAGGATGAAACAATCCGACATTGCTGGACGCTAAATAAAATAGGACCCCCACACCAATCTTTCTCTTTTTCCTTCGCCGCACCCACACGCACGCTTCTTTTGTGTTCCGTAGCGGGATCTAAAAGGTAGCGAGATTTGAAATCCCGCTAGCGGGAGATGAAATTTTAGAACCCGCTAGCGGGATTTGAAAATTTGGCAACCCGCTAGCGGGATGTGAAATATCCCAAAAGCTTCATTCTTTGTGAAAACTTTTTTGACACCCGGAGTGTCTGCACCATCACAATAACTGACACTCGATTTTATTCAAACATCATCAAGTTTTGGGGGCTTGCAATAACAATAAGACAGAAAGCAATTGGCAGAAGCACTTGATCTCCAACCTGCAGCTCAACAGCAGCAAGATTGCGTTTAAAGAGAATGTTCTTCCCCGTTCTGTCCTTGCAATGCAACGGCTCACTGCCTTCAACTTTTGTTGGCCCTAGTGCGCTGGTGCTCTAAAGTTAGCTTCCAAATCATGTAACTGCCCTCTTCCAGCAATTCATCGTTTCCGCGATTTTATGCTGAGAGAAGCTTATTGTTCTCAGCGTAAAAATAAGCCTTGCTGCTTGTGTTTCAAGCCCGCCATAGCAATTTGGATCGTGGTTGACTGGCAATGATCATGGCCTTCCTTTCCATCTATTCTTTTCACCTTCCTCCTCAGGAATAATTATTGCAGGCATTCCTGCAGCTTCTTGAAATTTGGTTGGGGGCAGACAGTGACGTGAGACAAATAGAGAAGAGCATGAGACAATTAAGAATGTGCGTCTGCTCATCGAAAACATGCATTTTGACACTGACGAACGCATTGTGAAGTGCAATGAACTTTCCGGCGTCGAGTGTCATAAATAATTACAATATCTTTCAGATTGCAGAACCCGCTAGCGGTTTCTTGAATTTCATATCCCGCTAGCGGGAAGTAAAATTTCATTTCCCGCTAGCAAGATTTCAAATCCCGCTACCTTTAATATCCCGCTACGACACATATAGTAAGTATGCGTTTAGCAGTCAGTGCTATGAAGAAAGACGCAAAGACTGCGCTCCAAGCCAAGGCGATTTCAAACCGCGCAGAAGTTGACCTTGTCAGTTTCCTGTTGTGCTCGCTTTCCTGTGGGCAAATCTGCGTTAAAGGGGGAAGCGGGATAGTTTGGATTCAAGGCCTGTTTCCTAGTCGTAACTGAAGCCAAGTGTTCATTTGATTTACCAAATTTTCCCGCGCTACCAACAGAGAAGGACACATTTTTGAACCCATTCTTGAGGGAAAAACAAAAACACGATAGAGGACGTCGGTTTTTTGACGACCTGAACAAAAAATGTGCAGTATGTCTGACGGCGTGGTGACATGACATACAAAATTTTTTAGGCCCTCTTCCATTGATTGTCCCATGTCATGTTGTGTGGAGGTCAGTTCAGTTGCTACGCTCAGCATATGCTCGGGTGATCAGAAAACAGTCAGAGTGGTAAACAGTAACTCCTACGTTGAATGAATGAGATAAGCTATTAATATGCAAACAACGTGAACGTTCATGTTTGTAGGTTGGTAGGTGTTAGGTAGGTTGTAGGTGACAGCACAAAACAGATGGATCAAACAAACTTGTGTCACGTGCCCCACAGAAAACGCATAAGCATACAAGGCCTAATATTATGTAAAATACCGTTTTTTGTGCATAGCCTCCGGAGCCATAAAAAAACTTTAGATGTCTGATAGGCCAGTTGCACAAAGCTCCTGGGTGGTTGCAAGGAACAAGTTTAGATCGATGCCTGCCTACCACGGGGTCATCTGGGAGCGCAAAAAGAGCGAACGAAAAGAAAAGACAAAAAACGACGACGACCCCGCTAGCACCGATCTAAGTTTACACTAAATACCGCGGGGTCACCAGCGAACACCCAGGAGTTTAGCACAACTGGCCAATAGACGAGGCAAAATTTTTTTTAGAGCTGTGCAGATGCATCCTTATTAAAGGTCAACATGTGTAGCCTACCTACACAATTATCAATCCACTCATAGAGAACCCGAGACTTTCAAAGTTAGCGCTAAAGACTGTTTCGCATGGAAGTGACTTCTCTTCTCATATCTATAGCCTTAGCGCAAATCCCTGAGTGAACCAACTATGGTCTGGCCAGTAAGAGTTCGCTGTGGCATTCAAGGCGCGTTACGTAAAATGGTTTCACAAATGCGGATTTCTGTCCATGCTTCGCGTACTCCTATGTAGCAAAGTACGTGCAAACTACACTACAGGACGACTTCAAGAGTCCCATAGCAAACTCTCTCTGGCCAGACTGTACTACTGTAATGACTCGTGTATTACCCCTTCGTGTATAACCCCCCTCGCATATAACCCCCCAAATCGGCGAGTACAAGAAGAGTGTCTTACCCATCCGCCGGGTTGTCTTCTGATCCACGGGCTGAGTTGCGTCTCCGTGAACAAGGCCAGCCAGTCGACCAAGTTTCCCAGCAGTCCCTGTCTTCCCTCCTGCGCACACCGGACCGCCAACAGCCCACCAAAGGCGTACAGGACCACAATGCGGCCCCAGTTTACACGCCAACCATTCGCACTGTGGTCACTCGCAGAGTCTTCTTCCTTATCCGTTCCTGCCTTCTCTCGCAGAAATATGCCCGCCGCCACCTCGTAAAACGTGGAGTACAGGGTGTCCTCCCTGTAATCCAGTGTCCTCACCAGATGGGAGATCTCTTCCTCTTGGCCACGTTCCAAATCGCTGGCCAATCGACGCATGAGCATGCCGGTTCGGGCGGGCTCTTCATTAGTTGTCGTCCAAGCCAAGCTAGGCCTATCTCGCCAGATATGACCTTCCTGTTCCAGCCGGTAATTGATATAGTCCGCGGCAATCAAGTAGGCGGCTTCTTCCACATTACGGCTGGACGCTGCAGCATAATCTTCACCAGTTGACCCACCAGCTGAAGTTTGTTGTTTTTCTGAAGAGGATGAACAGTAACCGTTGGATAGAAATCTGCTGGACTGAAAGTCAGGATTTAGGCTGGCGATTGGAGGTTGAATTTCTATTCTACCTGCCTGATCCATTGACATCAAAACCTTCGTTTACAGAAAGGAAATGCAGTACACCGTACAGTAGTAGTATTTTGACGTTGAACTTTGGGTTGGGTTACTGGGCCTTGAACACAGAATGGGAAAATGCTGCAGATTGATGAATGAGAATCTCAGAAGTTGACGGCTTTTGAACTCTGAAACAAAACCTAAAAAAGGCTTTCATCACAGGCTGATGACAATACACGCTGTGTTAGCCCCAAATGCGAAAAAGCATCATCTCATACAATAATCGATATCATCCATACCGTGAATACTATACGATAGAAGAAACTAATGACCGACTGACTATCTATGGTGCTAAGCAACACAAGATAATTGCCCAGACGGGTAGAAAGGAGCGAATCATTGTCACATGCGGTCAATGGTGCGCACAATTTGTCTTGACTGAGTGACATACATAATAGCGCAGGCAGGGTAGATAGATAGATACTCTACACATGACAAAATATCAGACAACACGGTACGTGTACAGTACGAATCTGCACTAACTAACACCATACAAAAAATAACTCGCCAACGAAGACATCCTGAAAGAATCTGTCAACACATCCACGGCTAATTTTCAGCGGGATTTCCAAATCAAAAAATCGTTTGATTCTATCTGCTCTCAATGTCGAGATATCGCCGATTTCCTTATGTACTGAAATCGCCAAATTGGGCGTGGACCATTAGGCAATTCTAAACCTCGCAAACGCCCGAAAAATCAAAAGTGGTAGAAATATGCATACGTGATGAAAACAATAAAAATGGGCATCGGGCGTACAGGGTCGTGGGGTGTCGTGGTTTGCGTGGTTTAGCGTCTGCCAAATGTCGACACGATTTCACTACATAAGGATATCGGCGATATCTCGACACTGAGAGCAGATAGAATCAAACGGTTTTTTGATTTGGAAATCCCGCTGAAAATTAGCCGTGTAGGTGTTGACAGATTCTTTCAGGATGTCTTCGTTGGCGAGTTATTTTTGTATGGTGTTAGTTAGTGCAGATTCGTACTGTAGGTATTTCGGCAGGTCTGAGACATAATATAAGCTGACGGCAAAGCGCAAGGCTACGAACAGCAATCCACGTTGGACCCAACCAAATGATCTGCAGTAACTTGTGTTCCATTAAGCGTGGTCCCGAAGCGAACGAAGATAAGGTCGCGAACGCGCGCGTCGTCCTTTTCTTTCTACTACGTACGTAACGTACCGTATCTTCGTTCGCTTCGGGACCACGCTTAATGGAACACAAGTTACTGCAGATCATTTGGTTGGGTCCAAGGTGGATGAATCATAGTAGGGACTGATAATGTGACGCCTCGTAAAAGCTGCAATATTCTGAGAAAATATGCTGACGACGGGAATACATGGAAATAGAAAATTCAAATGCAATGGCAAGATACCGCGTATGCAAACGTGTCATTGACACTTCAATGTATCAATCAACCCCCATTGAAGTATCAACGGAAGCGTAAACAAAAGATCACATGACACGAGGTGTTCCATTCCAGTACGTGAATATCCAGTACGTGAATATCCAGTACGTGAATATTCAGTACGTGATTATTTACGTTCGACCCATCAGTAAAGGATATCAGTTGCAGCGGCATTTCGCTGCGAGAGTTGCACAAGTGTGGTATTTTTAATTGTAAATTTTAATCAAAAATGCAAACAGTGTATTTTTTGCATGCGATTGGTAATTGCAGGAATGTTCTTGTGTTCATTCCTATGCTAGGCAAAGGCTTACGCTAGTCTAAGCCTAGCCTATGTGTGTAACCTAGCCTAAGCCTAAGCCTAAGCCTCGCCTAAACCTAAGCCTAAGCTTAGCCTAGGAGTCAGCACAAGACACAATCGCGTTCAAAAATACATTGTTGCATTTTTGATTAACATTTATAATTAAAAATACCACTCTTGTGCAACTCTCGCAGCGAAATGTCGCTGCAACTGATATCGTCTACTGATGGGTCGAACGTAAATAATCACGTACTGAATATTCACGTACTGGATATTCACGTACTGGATATTCACGTACTGGAATGGAACACCTCATGACACGACATAACAATGTACCATACCGGTATCTGTCGATAATATTTGTTCACGCAATCGCGCAAAAACAAGCTATACGTATCTTCAAAACAAGTTATAGACGGGAACGTATCTTCAAGGTATCTTGGTGTGAATGAATCACAGCTTCAGATCTCATCTGATTGCTGCCTGCCAAACAAGTCAACAAATCGAACGAAGTTTAGTTAGTGCGTTGCGTTTCGGCGTTTTTCTTTAGACACGTACCCCTAAAATACTGCGCATGCGCGCGCCCGCCGCCTTCTTCCTTGCGGTGGGCGCGCGAAGAGAAGCGCTGTCGCGCTCTAGGAATACGTGCTTCGGAGGTTCACGACTTTCTACAGTATGCCGTTTAGATGTGCAGGTTTGCCTATAAATCTGTAACCAAAGCCGACCTTACGAACCGATACGATCGCACAGGTAAAAGTTTTTATTCATTAGTTTGGATCGGAAAATTATTGTTTCACTTTCTCTCCAAGCAGAAAAATGCAAAGCAAAGCAGTAGGCTACCTATAATCAATCAGCTGCAGATGGTTGGTTTCTTTCTTTTTCTACGGCTACACAAAAATTTTGAAGCTTGACCC
>JASAMW010003025.1:0-14778 GCA_030247985.1 Epsilonema sp. ZAB3_2
TAAGTATCGTCGCTTGCAGCTGAACAAATGACTAGAGCACAGCACTCTTTCTCAAAACAAAAAACTGAACGGTACTTGTTTACAAACACATACGTAATACATAATTACACGCTCGGATGCTGCCTGCAAGATAATAATATCACAACTATCACAACTTGCGACTATACGGATAAAACGCGTTAAACTGGCATGGTAGTAGGCATGTACTGAACTGTACTACTGTATGTACATACATACGTACATACAGGGTGAAAAGAGTTATTTTCGTCTATCCATGTCCGTCTTCAAGCTGTTTTAGGTATTTTCGACATCAACGAAGTCGCAGGAGCCAGGTGTTGCTGGAATTTGCTGTTCAGCAGTGGCAGTCGGAGGAAGCGGTGACTGCTCCCGAACGAGAACAGGAGGAGGTGTAGAAGCAGATCGCTGCTGGCTGGCGTGATCCAGATCGAAGAGCGAGGATGTGCCAGATGACTGCAGTTGCTTTTCTTCCGCCCACGGATGTTCCTCTGACGTTTTCGCTGCCGCCGCCGCCTGCAGCTCTTTACTTCTTTCCTCCACCGATACGGCGGCCTTGAGACTGGGGAAGACGACCTCTGCAGGTGCGGCAACGGACGTTGCTGGTTGGCCGATGTTCTCGAAGACGCGGGCCAATGAGAAGGCGCCGCCAGGAGGAGACAGAAGACTGGCGGAAGTCACCTGCGTGGACCACCACTCCGGCGTCGGAATGCGCAGCTCCAAATTGCCCCCTCCGCTTCCGCCTCCGTCGCTGCAGCCGCTCTGTTCCGATCCGTCACTGTTGGGCGGACTCAGATTAGAGGAGCCATCCACAGTCAATTCGCCTCCGGTTAAATTCATGCTTCCGCAGCCGGGAGACAGCCGAAGAGGCAGCTGAGCGCCGAAGACGTTGGACGGATGATACTGCGTAGCCTTCCCAGTTGTACTCCACTCGAACGCGTGGTCCTTGCAGCTCCGTTGATGTGGGCGAAGTAGAGATCGAGTTCCGGCACGAGATCGTTCTGCGGAATGTAGGCAGCGTACTGTTCCACGTCCTTCTTGAACAGTTTTTGGTTGAAGTCCACCTCAAAGCCAGCCGGATTTTCACCGTCCGCCGCATAGACGCATTCTTGAGCGCCCAGATTGTCCTCCACTCTCTCACCGGCGCCCGCAAACGGATGTTGACGATTCTGTTGTGCCCGCTGCGTGTTCTCCAAGAATCTTTTGATAGCCGGATTCACTTGAGGTTTGTCCACCTGTGGCTGCGGTCGACGCGGATTACTGTCAAAAAAGTTGCGACGTCGAATGCAATACGGATCTTTTCTGATTCTAAAATGTTACAACACTGATTACAAATGGCCCGTATAGCGCGCACATGCTGGTTACAAAACTCGATAAAAGCAAATCTCATACGTTCGTGGATCAAGCATCCAATAGGAGCCTTTTCCTTTATCCTCTGGGTTTCGGGGAATCTTGACGAACTGTTTGTTCAGTGAGAGATTGTGACGAATGGAATTCTGGAATACAGTGTGAATACGTTAGCTCTCAAATCCTTAAAAAGTGCAGGAACTGTACATGTTCATAGTGCGGATGCGTCACTATACGTACCTGCCAAGAGTTGTCGGTGCCGCGAAAGAAGGAGAAGTTTTCGCGGATCCATTGGTAGATGTCGGTGAGCACGACTTTTTCTCCACCGTGTGCCTGCATGGCCATCGCGATGAGTTGGGCGTAGCTGTACGGAGGTTTGATCGCTTCTTTTCTGTAGTCGATTTGCACTGGACACGGCAGTTGCAGTGGGCCCATCACGCTGTTGTTGGCTGCAGCTGTGCCAGGTGGCGGTGGAGTAGAAGGTGGCGTGGGTGGATTCAGAGGCAGAATTGGAGCTGGCTGCACCAGCCAGTTCAGACTGGTCAGTCCATCGTCCGACGCACAGCTGCCACCCTGCTGCTGCTGCTGTTGAAGAGACGACGATAATGACGGCATTTCAACTACCATGTCTGTCCTTCGGAAAGAGAAGCACAGTGTTAGCGGAATTCGGTATCGCAGAAAAATGAGTCACGCCAAAGTCCTGCTGTTTAGTTTACTCATGCACCAGTCAGTCTCACCGCACCGTACAATCAAAACTCGGTGAACAAGCCTCGGCAACTCTGCAAAGACACGCTACGCATGTACTATGTACGTACGTACCGCTCGCACATGAAAATGCCTATAACCTAGGTACGACACATGTGAGGAACAGAGAAACTCATATCGGCTCAAAAGCTATCAGGGAGCATTTGAGCTAGGGCAAGGCCTGCCACAGAAGCAGAAAGGGAGGAGATAAACAAAAGCTTGCTTCTTAGCAACCGACTAGAGCATAAATACATCACATATATTGTATGTATGTGCATGCACACGTATACATACACCTGACTCAATTTCGAGAGAGACCTATTGATTTGCGCTGGGTAGGCGACCGACACCTGAATAGTCGAATGAGTATACGCAATAGACTCCGCTAATCTCCAATAATAATCAAGCCCCGGAGAGAGAGAAAGCCTCAATCCCAATAGCGCCCGGAGAGTGAGATTAGAGAATGACATGAGGACTCAGAAGAGGACGACTCCCTAATCAGAGCACCTGTCGCACTCTCAGGGAGCGCGAAAAAAGGACATATCGGATCCACCACGGACAAAGAGGACATGACCAGGCCACACTACACGCGAAACATATGTTTTCCCTATCGGCGCTGCGGACAGCGAGCGGAGCTAGAGCGGAACATACTGGCAGCGACACCGGAATAAACTTCCTGAAAACACACCTGCTCCTCAGGGGAGGCGGAGATTCAGCCTCTGACCTCTCCCATTCTCGCTCAACAGTCACCCAATATGATAATTAGCGTGATATACTCTGACTGCTTCTACCTTGACAATTTATAGACAGAAAAAGAATGACATATTGGTTAGCCAATTATGGAATTTCGATAATTTTGTAACATAAAAATTTTATTAGAATCTGGGCAAACATAAACAAAACAAAGTGAACATATACGTACGATAGTGGTGTCCTTTTACAGCATACAGTAGCAAAACAAAAGAAACTTTTGAGTGCATGCATGCACGTACACGCAAGTAAATGGCAACAAAGTAAGTATGGCAATGGCATAAATCCTTATTTACATGGTGACTCTGGGGTTAACGACCCGGCCAGTGGCCACCCAGGTAGAAAGCACGGCTTCAATACTATTATAGGAACAAGGTGACCTGGCTAGCAACCCCATAGTACCTTGTTACGTATAGAACGGGCACCAGCAAAGTCTACCAGATCAGAATAAATGCAAGAGATCTTCGAAACTAGCAAAATCTTCTTCAAAAGGCTTGCAAGATTCGGTCTTCAGTAAGGGTATAGGACAGGAGCCATCCAATGGATGCACCTCTACCACTCGCCATCGTGAGCGCTCTCCATCCATATTACAAGCGCCCCATGGACTCCAGCGAGACACTTTGCATTCTGAATAACAAGCTCACACCTATGCACTGCTCCGGCACATACCTATCATTCAAGTACGCATCAATCATCACGTAAGTACAATGGCGACAATGGCATTCCAGCTTACCAACTGGGCACAGCTGCTGGTTGCACAGTTGGTATTCTTCGGTACACGGACAGCAGCAATCTTTACCGTGCAGCACCATTCGACCGCGGTGTCTCAGGCCTCCGTTGCATGACTGAGAGCAGTCGTTCCACTCCGACCACTCTCCATACTTACACTTGGGCTCACGTGGCGTGGTCGTCGTCCTCTCATCTCTGACAGTCTCCGTTGTAGTGGGCGTAGTGGACGTGGTGGTGGACTCATCTTCGCGTGGCGTGGCCGTCGTCCCTGTGGGTTCTCTGACAGTCTCCGTTGTAGTGGGCGTGGTCGTAGTAGTGGTGCTGGTCGGCGAAGTGGTCGAAGTGCTTGTAGAGAGAAAAAAAAAAAAAAAAAAAAAAAAAAAAAAAAACCAAACACAAACCAACAACCACCAAAAAAAAAAAAAAAAAAAAAAAAAAAAAAAAAAAAAAAAAAAAAAAAAAAAAAAAAAAAAAAATCTAAAAAAAAAAAAAAAAAAAAAAACAAAAAAAATAAAAACAAAAAAACAAAACACCTACCCCCAACAAGTAGTAGTCACACAATCGTCGCCCTCCATTATATCACCATCTCTACACCCCGATGTGGTTGAAGCTAAAAAACATCTTATAGGTATACAAAACATGTTATGGGTATAAAATCGAAAATGTCAAAGCTCTTGCACTCAGCGGTGTTATCATGTTGGCTTACTGGACGAAGTGCTGCTGGTTGTAGACTCCGTTGTTGTTGGAGTTGTAGTGGTGGAAGACGTGGATGAGGATGAAGTGCTCGTGGTCGTTGTTTCCTCTGGGTCCCTGGCAGTCGTCGTTGTTGTTGAGGTCGTAGTGCTAGAGGTGCTTGAGCTTGAAGTTGTAGTTGTGGGGGACATGGTCGAGCTCGATGTGGTAGTTGTGGGGGACGTGGTTGAACTGGAAGTTGTAGTTGTTGGGGACGTGGTCGAGCTCGATGTAGTCGTAGTTGGGGATGTTGTCGAGCTGGATGTGGTAGTGGTCGGGGATGTGGTCGAGCTCGATGTGGTAGTTGTTGGGGATGTTGTCGTACTCGATGTAGTCGTAATTGGGGATGTTGTCGTACTCGATGTAGTCGTAATTGGGGATGTTGTCGAACTCGATGTGGTAGTCGTCGGGGATGTTGTCGAGCTCGATGTGGTAGTTGTTGGGGACGTGGTCGAACTGGAAGTGCTCGTGGTCGTTGATTCACTTGGGTCCCTGACAGTCGTCGTTGTTGTTGTTGAAGTTGTCGTAGTAGGGGAAGTGCTAGAGGTGGTTGAGCTGGATGTGGTTGTTGTTGGGGATGTTGTCGAGCTCGATGTAGTCGTAGTTGGGGACGTGGTCGAACTGGAAGTGGTTGTTGTTGGGGACGTGGTTGAGCTGGATGTGGTTGTTGTTGGGGACGTGGTTGAGCTGGATGTGGTAGTTGTGGGGGACGTGGTCGAGCTCGATGTGGTAGTTGTGGGGGATGTGGTCGAGCTCGATGTGGTAGTTGTGGGGGACGTGGTCGAGCTGGATGAAGTCGTAGTTGGGGAGGTGGTCGAGCTTGATGTGGTAGTTGTCGGGGATGTGGTCGAGCTCGATGAAGTCGTAGTTGGGGACGAGGTCGAGCTCGATGTGGCAGCGGTCGAGCCTGACGTGGTAGTGGTTGGACTGGTTGTAGTTGAGGAAGTGGTTGAAGTGGGACTGGTGGTTGAACTGCGGCTACTCGAGGATGAAGTTGTGGAGCTCATAGTGCTGCGGCTACTGCTGGAAGTGGTGGAAGATGTGGTTGAACTGGACGTATCCAGCCCCTCCGCCGCAGCCGGTCGCACATGGAAACAGACTGCAATAATCAATGCAATCAGCATCAACATCGCTGACCAATCAATCAAAAGAAACGAAAGTAAGGCAAAAAATATTTTGGGACGGTACGTACACAAATATATGCATGTAGGTAGGATGTGACTAATGTACGAAGAAACGTATGACCATACCAGGGATCAGTAGAAACAACAGAACCAGGATCACTCCACCCAGTTGCTTCATCTTTCTTTGTACGTACAATCGACTGCAAGCAGAGCGTAAATAATTGCTACGTTCGATTGACTACCATAGCAAGCTTATACTACTCCTGTGGACTAAGCATTCGGATAGGTACATGAGCGAGCACACAAGGATAGCAGCACGTAAGCAACAAAAGTAATTGTCGTTCTTACGTAACGCACATTTTTACCTGCTGCAGCGATGTGATGCGTTAGTGGCAGGACAATATTGAAGACGAGACCAGAAACGTGAGTATTTTGGAATGGACAAATATGCTTGGTCAGCGATAGTCTTCACAGCACAGATTCCGAATGAACACCGCTCAACATGTTCTCAACACTCCCGGACTGTAGTTTGTGTGCGGCAGGCAGGACAACCTGTGTACGCCGAGTCGATATGCAAATGGGGGAGTTTGCAAATAACATCCGCGGCCAAGGGGTATCGTATTTTTTGAAATGTTGTGTATATTTTGTAATAATTTTTTGCCACGTAACGGATAAATTGTTGATATGTTTTGCTTTATAAATACAGCAGGTTAGCAATCGACAAGAACTTCTTGAGCAATCGACAAGAAGTTCTTGTCGATTGCTAACCTGCTGTACTTATAAAGCAAAACATAGCAACAATTTATCCGTTACGTGGCAAAAATTATTACAAAATATACACAACATTTCAAAAAATACGATACCCCTTGGCCGCGGATGTTATTTGCAAACTCCCCCATTCTCCTCACTCATGTCGCGTGCAGACACAGACAGTCCGTCCAGCCCCAGCATACGCACGTTAGCGTATGCGAGTTATGCATGCGCCGGACCGGGCAATCGCGTATGAAACATGTCTTAGCATTCTTCTTATGCAAATTGAGACGGGTGGCTCACTACCGTATTTACCGGTGCATAGCCCATACAAAAATTGAGAGGTACTGTTCCTATATGGGGCTATGCATAGGGCGGGGCTGTGCATTGGGGGGTGGTTATGACCAATGGGATATTTTTTATGTTCTTGAGAGGTGCGCAGAGGCATACTTTTAGGGTTAACCCCCTTCGTAATCCCAGGCGTCCGCCTGTTCGTAGCCACCCGGCAAACCCCGTCCGTGGACGGGGCAAACCCCGTCCGTAGACGGGGTGAAGCAGGCTTATAGGCATCTTAGCTTGGTGTGGGAGTGGCTATGGGTAGCTTATGACCAGCTTACATAGGTAGTTTCAGCACCCAACAGTACTAGGCTATGCATTGAACAATTTTTATGTTTTTACCAATATGGGGCTATGCATTGGGGGTGATGCACTGTTATACACGGTAAACAAAATTATTGTTGTTCGCGTGAGTGAACGGGCAGTGTTTGAAATTTTTGGCCTGCGTCATGACGAAGTAAACTCTGGTTGCGTTAGCGTTGTTTACAGTTTTCATAGACAAACTCTGTGAACTGACATTTTTCAAATATACGCAAACGCCCGATTTTAGTCGCCCGCCGCGCCGCGCCGCATGCGCATATCATCATCACATCACATCACGGTGAGGTGAGTGAGGTGATCTTATCAAATAAATTCAGGTTCAACGGCTCAAAGGCTTTTGGCCATTCTTCCTCCTTCAAGAAGGCATTGCTGCCGAAACGACAAAGTGGCGGGACCAACACAATGGATGAGCCGCATGCTCTTGCGTAGAAGTATGGCAAGATGAATAGCCAACAAGCCGCATTGCGAGAGACGCTGTTGAAGCGTCTTTTGGACGCTGTCAAACAGGTAATGGGGTGCTATTCATTTGACTGAATGGGTAGTGTGTACTGTGTGTGAATGTGCAGTTTGTTGCGTGTGTTTGAGACGCAAGGTCATTTCGGGAGTAAGAAGGAGGTTGCAGTGGATACAGATACTCGTGTCGCCGGTCTGTTGGCTCAGTTGGAGGCCGTTTTCTGTCATGGAATCGTCAAAAACGCTTCCAGATTCTCCACTTTGGTGTAAGCGCCGGATCTGTTGCTATGTATTGGCCTTACACGGTAGAGGGCAACCTAAGTCCGATCAGCTGAGCTGTAGTTATTTCGGAGAATTTTGCATTTGTGGTAACATTTTCGTAACAATCACACCCTGCAAGTGCTTGTGAACATTTGAATTTACCACAACATGCAAAATGCGTGGAAATAACTGTTCAGTTCATCTATCCGGGCGACAGCCCCGAGGAGGCGTCATGTTGACAACACGACACAGGTTTCTTGTCGGTTTGTTCTCTGTTTTTGTATGGGTGTTGCCGGAACGGACAACAAACCGACAACAAACGGATCTGTTTCGTGTTTCCAACAATGACGCCTCCTCATGGTATGTGTTCAGACAGCACAGGCTTCTTGTTTGCAGGCACATGACAGAGATGGTTACACGACTCAACTTGGACTTGGAGTCCGCAGATTCTTGTAAGGTCGTTTGTCGTGCGTGTACAGAGGGCTGCGTATTTTGCTAGAACAGCACTTTGCAAACTGCAATAGCAAAGCGACTCACGTTCGATGTACGACCGAAGAGAAGAGTGAGCACTACTGCATGGCCAATCTTTCAGGCGTTCGTCGGGCGAAGTCGCTTTCTTGTCAATTAGAACGCGGCATAGTTCCTCAACACATACCCGAGGAGGCGTCATTGTTGACAACAGGAAACAGATTTGTTGTCCGTTTATATATGGGTGTTGTCTGTTTGTTGACGAACGAACAACAAACCGACAACGAAACGGACACCAAACCGACAACGAACAACAAACCGACAATACCCATATAAACGGAGAACAAACGGACAACAAATCTGTTTCCTGTGGTCAATAATGAATGACGCCTCCTCGGGGTATGTGTTACTGCGCGTTGTTGGTTCGTGCGTTTCAGCTCTGTGGGCGTTTGTGCGCAATGTGCTGAGTGAGGAAGAGATAGAGCGTTTTCATCGACTGCGCACAGTGACGACGGACGCCGGTAGAGGTCGCGCCTGGCTTCGCGCCACACTCAACGAACGATCGCTAGAGCGATATCTGCATTGCATATTCGCCAAACAGGAGCTACTTGAGTAAGGGGAAGCGGATATGTAAATGGCTATTTACTATATGCGGTAGCGCGATTGGGTTGGTAGATGGCGACCCCGCGGTATTTATTGTGAAAGTTTGGATCGGTGTCTGCGGGGTAGTCGACGTCATTTGTTGTCAGTTCTTCTTTTCACTCGCTCCTTTTTCGCTCCCAGATGATTGAGCAAGGTCAACGACCCCGCAGGCACCGATTCAAACTTCCACTAAGTACCACGGGGTCGCTATCGACCAACCCAATCGCGTTACCGCATATCGTAAGTAGTCTAGCCAGCCACTGAGAGTTCGCTATGGAACTCAAGTCGTGTTGCGAAAATGAGTGCTTCGTGTACTCCTATTAGCAGAAGTACACATGCAAACTACGCAGGACGATTTGAGTCCCATAGCGAAATCTCTGGCCAGACTGCTAAGTGTCTGCTTTTTGCTTCAAATTCAACAACAGTCTGCTGCTTTCTGTTGTTTCCAGGCAGTACTACGAGGCGTGGGCTTTCCTACGCGATCCGGAGTTGAGTGAAACCTTGCCTCAGATTGCTCGAGGTACCTAACGGGAAAGCTGGAGTGATTGATCACGTGCCACGGTATGTATGACTGCTCTGAGATGAGACTGTGTGGGGTTGCGTTGCAGGTCTGAGTACGATTCTGTTCGCGCTGAATATCGACAAGGAGGAGTTGAACTCGCCTCGCGGTGTGCCGACGGAGACCGCTGAGCTACTGGTGGAGGCGCATCGTGCACCCAAGCCCATCATGTCCATCAATCCCTGCAACTCACAGCACAAGCAACAGGAGAAAAGGAAACGCAAGCCCCTGGTGAACGTCGTCAGTTTCGACGCTCCCAGCAGGTTACAGTCTTGTCTTTGCAGAGAGAGATTGCCAATTGGCTTTTACTCCTGCTGCCTAACTTTACGTTTACATAATTCATAGGCCCCAAAGTAGGAGTTAGTTCATGAAATACGGGGCCGTATGCCTTTTGTTACGTGCTGCCGCTGCGTACGTATGGCAATAGCGTCCGAGGCCAGTACTATCTCAACAAAAACAAACTGACTGCAGTTTGATGAAGCCTTGTCTGCTCGGCGGTCTCGACTTTTGTGTGCATACTACAGTATACGTATGGGGAAGTGTGTATTCTATTGCAGCATATCCGATTCGGTGGGTCAGATGAAGGTGCTACCGGCTAAGCAACACAGCCTGGAAGCAGTCAACGCAGTGCTCAACCTCTGGAATACCGAGGAGAAAGATGCAGAGAGTACAAAGGAGGAGGGCGTACGTATTGAGACTGCTTCTACTGCGGTCAGTACAAATTGCGTGACTGCGGGTAAGACATCGACGGCGATCGTGGCTTCTGCAGCGGAGAAGGCAGAGGAGACGACGCCCGGCAGCTTCCCCTCCTCTTCCCGCTACTGCAGCGTCAGTTCTACGGAAGAAGGCGACGGGTGGGTAAACTCAGAACTTTGATGTTTCAGGTGGGAATGAGAGGCTAGTGGGGAAGTGGCTGGCTCCAGCTTTGCGCAGAGGCGGTACCGTAACCAATGAGCGTTTAGCGAGGTGCGGTTATTGCTGGTTGAAAACTTTTCCCAATTCCCCGCCATGACGACCTGAAAGATGGTCGGCATAGGCAATTTTTGCTGTACCCTTCTGAGGGTCTTTATTCCCACAGTTATGAGAGACGTTGTGTTGTGTGTGATCTGTTGTTCGTACGTACGTTCGTGTACATACGTACCTGGAGCTCTTTGGGGAAGGTGGCATTGTGTGTGTTGCAGTCAAGCGCTACGCTCCATCGTGTTGGATGATGCGTATGTGCCTGCCTTTGTGGCTTCAACCAATGATTCGGGTACATCGGTGGGTGACAGGGAGTCGGTGGCCTCCTCATCCAAGCATTCCGCCGAGGGAGACACCAGCTCCGTCTTGGACGACGACTCCTGTCCAAATCAACAGTGAGCAGAAGAAATACCAGTGGGGCGCTTCAGACGTGTTCCGACTTTGTTCCGAGCGAGTTCGCTCCGAGGAGCCTCCAAATTCGGAGCTAAACTCGGTTGTTCACACGTCTCCGTGTTACAGACTCGGTAGTTCAGACGCACGTTTGTAAAAACGGAGCGAACTCGGAGATTTTGAGTTCACGTCTGAAGCTCACCACTGGCCCGCTACAGACGTGCTCCGAGTTTGCTCCGAGCGAGTTCGCTCCGAGATCGCTTCGAATTCGCTGCGAATTCGGAGCGATATTCGGCTGTTCACACGTATCCGTACAAACTCGACGAGTTTTTTCGGTCGTTCACACGTAGATATTTGTTGCAGCAATAAAACACGGCGCGCTACTTTCCACACAGGGACTTATAATAGGGAGAAAGAAGGCAACTTCCCCGCGCGCGCTGTCCGCTGCTAGCCAACACGCCACCAGGAATATATAACATTATAAGGGGGAGGAATATGCAAACAGTGTTGTAAGGCAGAAGCAAGGCTAGCGACCAAGTAGTTCCGTATATACGACTTTCTCAAATTTGTCCTTCCGTATATACGACCAGTGCGTTTCCGTATATACGACCATCAAGGGTCGTATATACGGAAACGCACTGGTCGTATATACGGAAGGACGTCCGTATATACGACCACTTCCGTATATACGGAAGGACTTTCCGTATATACGGAAGGATTTCCGTATATACGACCAACAAAATGGTCGTATATACGGAAACAACTGGTCGTATATACGGAAGGACAAATTTGAGAAAGTCGTATATACGGAACTACTTGGTCGCTAGCCTTGCTTCGGCCTCACAACACTGTTTGCATATTCCTCCCCCTTATAATGTTATTTATTCCTGACGCCACACGCAAATGAAACAACAAACAAGCGAAGCGCCCCGCCCCCTCTCTTTCTGTGTTCGGGGACGGGGAAAGGAGAGAGAGAGAGAAGAAGAACAGAGCGGACAGCGCAGCGCAGCGCAATGACGTACGTGTTTGTTGCGTTCGCCTCGCTGCTTGCTGTTCCTTTGAACAAGGAGTGACCTGCGATGATTTCTCTCCTCATATTATGCTTGCGTACATTGCACTGCAGGTTCTGTGCGTAATAATTATGCCATACGCGCCGCGTCGTAAATTACTGCACTGTTTCCAACTTTTTCGCTCCGAGATTCCTCCGAGAAGGCTCCGAGATGGCTTCGAGAAGGCTCCGAATTCGGAGGAAACTCGGTGGTTCACACGTCTCCGAGTTTGAAACTTGGCAGTTCACACGGACGTTTGGAAAAACGGAGCGAGTTCGGAGCGAACTCGGTGAATTTACATGTTGAAGCATAGTCAGGGCTCCGAATTCGGAGCGAATTCGGAGTTCACGTCTGTGGCGGGCCACTGTCTCTACGTGGCAGATTGGCATATGTGTGTGTGTGTTGTCGAAGAGAGCAAAGACAGACGAGAGGAAACTGTTCTGCTTTGCAGAGATCTGAAGACGAAGCTGGAATCTCAGCTGGAGACCATTGCTACTTTGCAGGATGAATTGGCGCAGACGCGTGGCGCCCACAGGGAAGCGCGACTCAGTCTGCAGTCGGAACTGGCTCAAGTCACCAAGTATGCGATGTGTGCGGTTGTAATCAATAGACGACATCAGACAGGACAACTTACCGTATTTTTGGGTGTATATCCCCCATTGTATGTTCCCCCCCCCGTGTATACTGTAAACCCCCATTGGCAAAACATAAATTTTGCCCAGTGTATATCCCCCTGGTGTATAACCCCCCATGTACTGGAAGGTACCTAGCCTACCTATGTAAGCTGGTCATAAGCTAGCTATAGCTACTCCTACACTATGCTACCGTGCCTATAAGCTTAGCTGAGCATGTCTTGTACTAGAATAACCCTGTTTTGACCGTGATTATGCCCTAAAACACTTACGTTTGACCTCAAAAACATGTCTCTACACACCTCTCAAAAACATAAATTTTGTCCCATATTTATCCCCCCCCCCCATTGTATATCCCCCAGTGTATAACCCCCCATCAGACCTCTCGATTTATTGATCTTTCGTGTTGATGAGTACGGACCGACTAGAGCTCCCACCTGCTAAGCAGTCAGACCGTGTATATAAGTACTTTTACTCGCGCCGAGCATCTTCTGGTCAGCTTGCACACGCGCGTTCACACGAGCTGTTACTTTCTCGTAGCAAGCAAGGTGCTAGTTGGTCGTTGCTACTGTACCATTCAGATGAGATGCTCGATACGAGTAAAGGTACACTGGTTAGCAGAGTCGAGTACAGTCCGAGCCTACTGGTCGGTTCCTCTGTTTCAGCACAAAATACAGATTTGCTCGTTACAAGTTAGTTGGCTGCCGTCTAATGTGATGTGTGCGGTTGTAATGTGGTGTGGTGTGATGTATGGGTTGTGGTGTTGGTTGTAGGGAGAATGAGTTGCTGAAGTCTCAGGTGCGTGCGTATGTGGATGCGTTGGCGTTGACGGAGAAGAAGGAGCGAGAGGCGCAGGAGGCGGAGGCCGAAACTGCCACCACTTACGAACACAAGCTCGTACAGGTCAGCTCACCCCCAAACAAAACGCAGGCTCTCCATTTGGGGCGAAGTATGCATACGATACATGCTGTCATGCACGTAGTTTATTATGAGGAGTATGCGAGGGGTAGGGTAGGTAACGCTTCAGTTGTGTATGCGGCGCGTGACCGATTTTGTAGGTGGCGCAGATGCACGCCGAGTTGATGGAGTTCAATGAGCAGCTGTTGCAGCAACTTAGCCGCAGAAAGCGACAACTCAATCGACTGCGAAACGAACTCATTCAACTCAGAGGACCCGTAAGAAAAGGAGTCTCTACTAATTCACACACGCACACGTATTCTGGTTTGGCCTTGAGCAATGTTGGACTGTTCATACGTGGAAGATGGTTGGTAGAGTGATGACTGCTTCTCTGTCTGTATAGATGCCCAACGATTTTGAAGATGCAGCAGCGGAGAGCGAGTCAGCCACAACGACGGTGACTGCGGAAGTTGCGTCAAGGTATGGCAGTTTTCAGTGCTGTGAAGACGTACTGTTTGTTGGTATGTACGTACCTACATACGCAATATTTGATCATCATTGTCGTCAATTGTATAAGTTGTTTCTGATCGAATAAACTTCTGTTGGCTTTCAGTGACAGTGGACGTCCCATGGTCAATATTTGGATTCCGAGTGCCTTCCTGACTGGCAAGGGAGCAGACGTACATCATGTATACCAGGTAGGGTGCTACGTGTGCACGTAATGTGTTGTAAATCTCTGCATTTTGCGTTTATGTAATGTATGTATGTGTGTTGTGGGAGTACGTAGGATTCCTCGTGTGTTTGTGTAGGTGTACATGCGAGTGCGTGAGGCAGAGTGGAATCTGTATCGGCGCTATCGCGACTTCTGTGGCTTGCACGAACAACTGAAGAAGCAAGATGCGGGAGCTGCTGCCGCCTTTTCTCTGCCACCAAAGAAGGCTGTCGGAAAAAAGGTGTCCTAGTGGCCGGCCACTGCACATACCCTACATTGCAACTTGCACACTCTTCCCATCGTGCACCTTCGCTTGCCTTTACAACACGCACAGACATGGATTCGCCTTGTCTTGTCGAATGCTATCCGGATAGCATTCGACAAGACAAGGCGAAAGTTCGCTTTGGAGCTTAGCCCGTGCTGCGTAGTTTGCATCACGTACTCCTGAAGAAGAGGAGTAAATGAATCAGGGGCAGAAATCCGCGTTTCTGTGTGTCTATATTTCGCAGCGCGGGCAAGCTTCCCTGCGCAGCTAACTCTGACTGGGCCGAGTACTGTAGCAAGCTCTTTGTAAGGGGCGAACATTGGATAGTGTGTGTGTGTTGTAGGAGAAGCGTTTTGTGGAGGAGCGTCGGAAGGGCTTGGAGACGTACTTGCGCAAGGTTGTCAATCACGTGGTGCAGAACTTTCCCGAGTTCTATGCTGTTCCGGTGAACAAGGACACGCTGGCCGATCTCTTTCCCTTCTTCCGGTATGTACAGTACAGTGACGTGTCAGGCTACGTTATGACTGTGGACAGACTCTTATGAACTTTGCATTGCAGAGATTATCCAGAAGGTCAGATCAGCAACAAGAAGAAGCAGAAGTAGCCTCTCTCTCTCTCCGTCTTGAATAATTCTCACTGTGG